>JANAVB010007196.1:2070116-2296331 GCA_029216955.1 Iris pallida | reverse complement strand
TATATATATATATATATTATATATCTATATATTATATATATATATATATATATATATATATATATATATATAGATATAGATAATTGAATTTGGATTGGGTCGGACCTAAAATAGTGGGGAGTTAAATCCTTGTTGATCAGACCCGATTTGAGTGAGCGGGCCGGATCGATCCCAGGTATGGGGTATGAAAAACCAAGCCCGACCTGATTATGAAGTGGACCGGGTCGGTCCGGAATTTATCAGTCCAGCCTGGATTTAATCGGTTCGGTCCCTATCCGATTTGCGGGTCGCCCCCAGCCCACTTCCTACCTTGACCCGACTAGCACCTTGTCCTTTCTGATAATGGCTGGTCTTAAAGTTGTGAAACACATATTTGCCCTAGGGGATCAAAATTATGACAAGGTGCATAATTGTTTTATTTAGTAATGGAATCTCGTATAATAGTTAAAATTAGAATTTGGGTTTTAAAAATGATCTGTTATCGGAGCACAATTTTTGATGGAAAACTGAAAAAATGAAACAATTGTAAAGACAACGTTCCTATGCAACACTTCAAAGAAGGTGCACAACAGAGATCCTAAGAGGTTCTGGATTACGAGAATCTAAAAAGATTTTGTAATCAGTAGCAAACGACAGTAGCACTTCTAAACAGAAGGTACGAATCGAATTGCTTACAGCAGCAGCGATGACAGGCGAAAGATGGAAGATGGCCTGCTGCGGTGAATGATCACCGTTGCTCAAAACTTTATTCGTCCCACACGAACAGCTTTCAGGAACCAGCAAGTTCGACGAAGAACTTTGGAACACTCCTGCTCTTCTGACTCCTCGGATCGTAGCACAGACTCCCGTGCAAAAGCAACGCTGGTGCAAAGCTTCTCTTCTCTCTCACAGCCTCTGTTTACTTGTGTTAAAAAACACTTGTAAACTTTTTTAACTTTCTGTGTTCACTTCTATATATGTCATGTGAGAGAAGAGACCTTATATAGGCCTGAGTGGCAACTGTCCGGTTTGCACAATATTCGGGACGTGGTAAAAACCAATCCGAACGTGCAGTAACCGCACAGATCATTCCCAGGCACGATATGTAGCAAGTTGCGCCACTCGCTCACCTCGCGCGCCTTGCCATCGCGCGCAGAACGTGCACTGAGCCACTTGCGCCACCTGCGCGCCTGTGGCCCTACGCACCCTGCAACACCGCGCAACTGGGCGCACACTTGTACGCATAACTGAGCAGACATCTGTGCACGCAACTGTGCACGCAACTGGACGCGCACCTGGCACGCAACCTGGGCGCGCAACCTGGCCCGCGCACTTGGCCACGCAACCTGACCCGCACAACCAGAGCTGTGCAACCAAGGCCGCGCAACCTGGCAGCTCAACCGCTGCTCAAGAGGCTCGTGCAACGAGCGCAACTTAAGCGCATTATGCGCCTAGCGACGATGCTGACGTGCTAAGTGAAAAGTGTGCCAACAAAATGCCACATTACGCCTCATGAGCCTATGAGCCCGAGTCCGTGTCCGAGTCCAAGTCCGAGTCGCTAAGCCCCTACGGGGCTTAGCTCCCATGGAAATAAATTTTTCAAGGGCAAAAAGCAAGAATGCTTTCAATTGTTGATTTAGCCCTTTTTCCAATTAGATAAAAACCCCCACATGGCACACCCATGTGTACCTCTACACCACATGTGCATCTCTAAAAGGGCATAGCATAGCTAAATATAGAGATAAAACTCCTTTGGCCTAGCCGATGTGGGACTAAAGTTCTAATATAAAAAGGCTAAAACCCAACAATCCCCCACATATCTATATATGGGTATAAGTGTTTCCCATAGTAACTATCCATCATGCATTTGGAGAGATGTCGCTGACGACTTGAATCTTCCCGCATGGGTCAAACAACAGACTGTAATAAAGAATGGACTAAGCCTTGAATTCTGCACCATAGCTGAAGTTGTTCCCACTCACATAATGTAGTCACATGTGCTTCTGGCTTGCACATTAAAGGCCCTGTACCAGCCTGGTTTCAGTGTATAATTTTGGGCATCTACAAGTTTACCCTCAAGAGACGGTCTGAGATCTCTGTCCATACACTATAGGTGAGTTCATTATTAAAGAGACATGGCATGAAGCACTTTGCGCTTTCCTTGCGGTGCTACGCCGCTATGACATGGCTTAAAGCCGAGGCCTAATCCCGTAACAGGAACCTCATCGTAGTGTCATACTACTGTAGCATGAGGTCACCGCCTCTTTGTAGTGTCTACTACCAGCATGAAGCCTTAGGCTCCCTTGCGGTGTTACGCCGCAACGACATGGCTTGCAAGGCCGAGGCTTTATCCCTAACCGGGGTATCCATCATGGTATCGTGCCACTGTAACATGAGGAACTCCTCCCTTTGTAGTGCTGACTACATCTCTCTTTATTTCAATACAACATTAGGCTACCTGCCTATTTTCGGTGCTACGCCGCTGTGACTTGGCTCATACAGCTGAGGCATTATCCCTTTCGGGAATCTCATAGTGGAGTCACCCACAATAGCATGGAGTTTCACTCCTTATAGTATTGCGCTACCATGCTTACTGTAAAGCACACCAGGCATTCACTCTGCCTGAGAACTCATTAAGGCGTTTAAGCCAACTTCCACAGGATCAGTTTTTCGTAAAAAATAACAGTAGACAACAGTGGTTGTAGATCCGTAACCTCTCCATGCCCAATGGACATGTACCCACCGTTCTTGATATTCTTCCGATTAATGGTCCTCTCTTGAACCAAAAGCTAGATGCCTAGTGTAGTGCCCCATCCCGCTCAGTCAAAGGAGGAATCGAAACGCCGACGACGTTCGGACTTAGCCTTGCAACGGCTACTCGAAGACAGCGCTCAGGTGGGATAGTTTCAGTGAACTTGCCTCATCTTTGCCACATAATAAATCGTGTTTTCAACTTGCACAGTAGGCTTAATAATAAAAGAGATGAATCCATATAGCTAAGGGAATAATTCCGACGGGTCAAAATGAGTTAAACATGGAAAAACGTCTCACGGTCGGCTTAGAGTTGGTGCACGGCGTGCTTTAAAAATGACACTCGATCCTTCGTCCCGTGGCTTGGAAGAAGGAAAGTTGGTCTTCAACACAAAGTTATGAAATAGCCTAAGTCATAGGCGTCGCCTGCGTGAATGCTTGTTAAAGCATGCACGGTCCCGTCGAATTGTCCCGACACTTGAGTTGGCCTAAGTCATAGGCGTTGCCCGCGTAAATGCTCGACAAAGCATGCACGTTTCCATAATGCAAGGCTTGGCATAGCCTTTGCTCGTCCCTTGAGTCAAGTTATAGGCTCGATTAAGTTAGGCAAACTTACGCCGATCGACCTAAGTCATTTCTAGTGCTGTCCCGCTCTTTCTGCGGTTGTCAAGTTAAATAGTCCCACGATCCCAAGGCCCGTCATATGAAGTATGACTTGGGCGATAGCGTCGCGTAGATCGGAAGTCGGTTTGAGACACGATGGCACGGTCCTAGAGTTTTAAGGCACGGGCCACGGTTGATTTATTAAGTTTGAAAAGTGTTGTGAATAAGTTGTTCTTGAGTTGAGTAAAATGATAGGGCAAGAAAGAAGAATACTCGCGACTACGGGTCGTCGAGGCAAGATCTCAGAGGTGAGACGTATTGAACTTGGCCCTAAAAGAGATGATAACACAAGAGGTAGAATGACTGTGTGAGACGTCAGTTGAGTCGAGTCTTGCATGGTCATGGACAACTTGTCGACAAGGTAGAGTTTTCTCGAACGATAGCCCGACGAAAGGGGACCGGTTCTTGAGAAGCAACATTAGCATGTGCTGGATGACCGCACAAGTTAGCGCAGAGGCTTGCCAGCGGGGCTAGCTACCCACCTGGCAAGGGCGGCCGCCTAACAAGCTAAAGGAGTCCAGGATGGCTCTGGGAGTCAGTGACCAAATCATATAGATGAGTCGGCATGACGACAATCCGCGTGTGTGCCTTTGGATTGAGTTGAGTTGTTGAATGTATGTACAGTTGGAATACAATATTTGGTCCTAAGAAGTGGCATCAACATAGGCGACGTGCTTCGGCACGAGATGTGGCGTCGAGTCTAATGTTGTCAGCATATAAGTTGCATAGTTTGGATGTGAGTTGTCCTGAGTCTAAGTCAGAAAAGACCGCAAGGCAAAGTTGGTCGAGTGACACTAACATTTACAAGTCTTGATTGGGTCAGTTGGTAATCAAAGTAGCAAGGGCCGCGAGGCGGCGATATGGTTGAGTCGCACATAGTTGCGAGGTACGGTACAAAGGACTTATAGCACGGTCACACGGGAATGGAGACTCATTGCGTAGTTGTGTCTCTGATTTTGGCCGAGAGGCAAGCACGACTTGATAGGTTAACGTTGTTTGAGTCGACATTGCTATTGCAAGCACGAGATGGTCTAGAGACACAGAATAGGCCAAGGCGTCGATCCTAAAACTGATCTTAAGGCAAGAGTAGAAAGACAATCAAAAAAGGGGACTATGTTGCACAAAGTAAAGTAAACGTGTTGGTTTTGTACGGGTGGGCGAGAAGCTCATTCCACCAGTACAGTTGAGTACTGACACCCACATAGTTTATATGTGCAGGCACAGGTAGAAGCTCGTGGCGCGGAGCTCGCTTGGATGTGTCGAGGTATGGAGTTCCTTGGCGATTCGAAGCGTGCGGCCGCAAGGAGAAAAGACTTATACGGGACATAATGTATGGACATCGCCTTCCGAATCTTCCGCTGGTTCAAGCACTTGTATTTGAGAGACGATAGAGAGCTGAGTGACTTGTAATGTGAGATGAGTGAGCTTGAGAGACTTGTAATCTTGGCCTTGCACCCCCAATGTAACCGTTGTTTCAATATCAATAAAGAGTTTCTTTGTATAACTTGTGTTTTGTTCTAAATTCCGCTGCTATTATTCAATGTCTCTGCTTGGGACTTCTGTGCGATGACCTCGTCGCAGCTGCTGAAATCGATCGTTATGGAATCTGTCTTGCACGAGCGCAATCTAGGCTCGTGCGGCATCACGCCTTAGCGAGGACGATCGCTCCTACGGGAGCGGGGCGTGACACCTAGTAGATTTCTCTTTAAGCTAATAGCATAAAACTTTATGGTAGGATTTCAATAATACAATATCAGAATGCCTTCAAGCCCATTTTACAAGCTATGTCATCGACTAGCTGGCGCTTGAGGCCCTTGGTGAACGGATCTGCCAGGTTCTCCTGACTCCGAACATCAATTACTGCAATAACACCATTTTACAAGCTATGTCATCGACCAATTAGAATTTTCTGTTGGAGACCACGTGTTCTTGCGGATCTCACCTACTCGTGGGGTCATTAGATTTGGCGTTCGTGGGAAGTTGCGTCCGCGATAAGTAGGCCCATTTGCTATCCTTGATAGAGTAGGCGATGTTGCTTATCATCTATCCCTTCCACCTTCATTACGAGAGGTGCATGATGTGTTTCATGTATCTCAATTGCGTAGGTATGTATCGGACCCAAGCCATATCCTCGATCATTCTGAGCTGGTTGTTGGTACCAACCTGTCTTAGGAATAACCAGTGTCCATTTTGGACCGAAGGGAGAAGAAACTCAAGAACCGAACAATTAGCCTTGTCCGTGTTGCTTGGGATCATCACTCCTTAGGAGAGTCAACATGGGAACATGCGGATGATATCCGATCACGGTATCTGCACCTATTTAACTCACAAGGTATATTTATTTCTATATACCTTGATTCTCTTGATTCCTCATGCTTATCACCCTATGAGTAAAACTTGCTTGGTGTCGTCGATTGATAAACATAGATATATTACTTGCTATTGATATTGTAAGATGACTGCTTGCTCGCTAGAATTGCTTGTACTTGAATTAGTTTAGCTCTGATGTTTCTATCCTACTTGGATTTGAAATTTCGAGGACGAAATTTTTCTAAGGAGGGTAGAGATGTCACTCCCCGTTCCCAGAATGCTTATTTTAATACGTATACTGCTTGAATGTATTTATTTAATATTTATCATGCATTTGTTTGTATTTAATTCCTTTAATTTCACGCTAATTATTTTTTTCTGTATTTTATTTTCTGCTTTTGTTTTGCTCTCGGGTTCGGCTTGCTTTGGTTTATTTTCGGATTTTGGTGGTTCATCATGAACCCAACCAACCCCCTACCTACCATCATCTCCACTTAAAGTCCCAACCCTTTCTCTCTCTTCATTACTTCTTATTCTCATTTACTCTTCTTCTTTCTCATAACTCTCTCCACCTACCAAACCCATAGGCAAGTGCTGTTTATAAAAACAAAATGGCGACTTTGCTGGGGAGAAAGAAAAGAAGGTTACTGAACTGAAGGTAGAGTTTGCTCGACTTCAAGAAGAGTTGAGGATCGTTCAACTTGCTCTTGAGGAAGAGACTACACAGCATCAAGCTGCAGTTCAGCAACTAGACATTCTAACCCATGAGAAAATTGAGTTTGTCAAGTCTCATCAAGATGAAATCGCTCGCCGACTAGTGACCTTGCCGACATTTGACGATATATCTGGAATGGAGGAAGCTAGGAAGCGGGTGCTGGATTCTCGTGAAGAACGACTTCAAACTTTGAAGCAGCAGATAGCTAGTCTGATGACCCCACCAATTGAGTAAAAGAAAATCTTTTGTACTTTTCTCCTTTGTGATATGTATTTTTGTATTGCCTTTTATTTTGATCAATGAAAAGACATTTTTGTGGCTCTATTATTTATTGCATATTCCATTACGGATATAAATAATAGCAATAGAAAATATATTCAGAGGTTCAGGACATGATATATTTCTTGATTTAGAAAATAATTATATTCATTATATCTGCTCAGAGGTAATGTGGACATGGCAGAATATAATTTTATTTTTTGAATATCATTATTTCAGTAGACAACTTAATCAGAGGTAATAAAGACGTGACAAGTTGTTGATATGGTTGAACGGATGAGCCGTCAGGATGTATGAACGAAATGAATCGTCGGGATGAACGGGTGAACCGTCAATTGGATGGAGTAAATGGGTGAACGGGTGAACCGTCGGATGAATGGAATGAACGGATGAACCGTCGAGTGAATAGAATGAACGGATGACTCGTCGTAATAAATAAAATGAACGGATGAACCGTCTGATGAATGGAATGAACGGATGAACCGTCGTAATAAATGAAATGAACGCATGAACCGTCTGATGAATGGAATGAACGGATGAACCGTCGTAATAAATGAAATGAACGGATGAACCGTCTGATGAATGGAATGAACGGATGAACCGTCAGATGACGAATGCGTCGCTTCAATTCGTGTAATCGACTGTTTCAAGAATTTCTGCCAATAAATAGAACAGAAAATTTAGATAGAATGATCAGTTTCAATTATAACACAAAATATCGTCTGGAGATGCATCCAAGAAGGCTGAGATCATCCCGAAGGTAGAAGAAGTTGTTGCGGAACGTCCAGCCGAGCCAACCCAGCCAAAGCAGAAAGAGGCGGGCGAAGGTTCATCTGCACCCAAGCCACCACGGGATATCTTGGACTTCCTGGTTGAGCCAGGGAAGACTGAAGAGGAAGAGGCCATGAGGATGGCCGTTCGCGCGTTTCTGGTGAAATCGAGCAAGGATGTCCTCGGTTCTTTTGTCGACTATATTTTTGAAAAGGACGGTAGTGGTCCTCGTCCTGTCTTTAAGAAGGACAATAGTGATTCTCGTCCTTGATATCATGTAACATCGTTTATGATAAAATAAAATCAAATCTTATTTATGAACATGTCTGATCATATTTACAAGAAATTCCTTTTACATTCATACATAGTACTTTTTAAGGAACTTGCCATTGATGGGCATCATCGCCACTTGACCGTCTAGCTCTGTGAGTTGATAGGCTCTATTTGAGAAGACTTTACTCACGATATAAGGCCCTTCCCATTTTGCATCGAACTTGCCTTTGCTCATGTGAGTCATGGTCATAGGACGTCTGACTGTTAGAACAAGTTTTCCTTTTTGAAAGGTTCTGATTTTAACTTTGCGGTTAAAAGTCTTCGAGATGCGGGCTTGATATAATTCTATGTGTTGTTGAGCCAATAGTCGCTTCTCGTCGAGCGCCTCCAGTTCTTGAAGTCGAAGAAGATCATTGTTCTCCGTAGTAAGTTCATTAGCGATGGCAATCCTCAAGGAAGGAATTTGAAGTTCCAGAGGTAGAACTGCTTCACAACCGTACACCAGAGAGAAGGGTGTACAGCCTGTGGGGTTGCAGACCGTAGTACGGTAGGCCCATAGACATTCTCTAAGCTTCTCACTCCAGTTCCGTTTGTTAGTAGACAAACTTCTTAAGGAGCTTGATGATAGTCTTGTTGAAGGCTTCAGCCAATCTATTCGCAGCAGGATTGTAAGATGTAGAGGCGACATTATCAATCCGATGATCGTCACAGAACCTGGTGAACTTTTGACTGATGAACTAAAGTCCATTGTCGTGAATGATTCGCCAAGGCACACCAAACTTGTAGATAACGTGGTGTTTGACGAAGTTTATGACGCTGCTGGTTTTGACTTCAGCCAAGGGTATAGCTTCGGCCCACTTGGAGAAATAATCAGTTATTGCTAATATAAATCGATGTCCCTTAGAAAAAGGAGGATTGATAGGACCTATAATATCCATACCCCAAGCTTCAAAATGCCAGGAAGCAGCAGTCGGATGAAGGAATTCCGACGGTTGATGGATAAAATCTGCATAGATTTGACAGGCTCGATATTTTTTTGCATATTCGATAGCATCAGACACCATAGAGGGCCAATAGTAACCCATTCATCGGATACGATCCTGCAGTTTAGGGCCGGGTTGATGTGCTCCGCAGACACCATCATGAACTTCATGCAATACTTGCCTTGCTTTATCACCAGCAAGACAGCGCAAAAGTAGACCGTCATAAGTCCGTCGATAGAGAGTCTTGGTGATTTGATTGTAGTAGAATCGAAAAGATCGTCGACGAATACTCGTAGCCTCCTTAGGATCTTCAGGAAGTATGTCATGAACTACGAAGTCGATGAAAGGAGTTCTCAAATCTTCATTGATAAAATTGACTTTGGCGAAGTTACTGAACTCAATGTTGCGATTGTTTTCAATGCAAAACAACTCTCTGTTGGAAACAACAACCACTTGTTGTCTTTTGATGGGAATTGCTAAGACTGCTGCGAGATTAGCTAGAGCATCTGCCTCAATGTTACAAGCTCGTCGAACATATTCAATGAAGAAAGCCTTGAATGATGTAGCCATGTAGATTACAGCTTTATGATAGGACACTAGATCTTGATGGCGAACTTCATGGGTTCCTCTAACCTGGTTAACAACCAACTTGGAGTCGCCATAGACTTCAAGATATTCGATGCCCAATTTTTTGCTAATTGGAGTCCAATGAGTAGAGCATTGTATTCTGCTACGTTGTTGGAGCAGGGTTCATCTAGAGAGTAAGCTCTTTAGATAGTTGACCCGTCTGGAGAAACAAGAACAACCCTAACTCCTGCGATAAGGATACCATTTGGTGCGATCCTGGATGCACCGTCAAAGAATAGACGCCAAGTAGGAAATTCTTCGAAAATTATATTTGATTCCAACGTCTCGTCTGGAATTTTATCATAGAGTTTTGATATCTCTGGTATAGGATGAGCTGCTAAGAAGTCAGCCAGCGCTTGACCTTTGACAGACTTTTGTGAAACATATACCATGTCATATTGGGCTTGCAAAATAGCCCATGTAGCTAACCGAGAATTGAGTGTGCTGGGTTTCTTCATTAATACTCGAAGAGGATTGACTCAAAAATGACATGAATGGTTTGTCCAATGATGTAATGTCTTGTCTTTTGAACAACAAACATAAGAGCTAAGCATTCTTTCTCGACTGGACTATAACGGTGTTCGGCACCAATCATAGTACGACTGAGATAATAAATGGCTTGTTCATTGCCTTCTTTGTTCTTCTGGGCAAGTAAAGCACCCAATGAATGATCTATAGCACAGACATACATTAAAAATGGAATACCAGAGATTGGTGGTACCAAAACTGGTGGGTTCATCAGATACCGCTTTATATCATCGAATGCTTGTTGATATTCTTCGGTCCAAACGAAAGGTACAACCTTCTTCATTAGCTGAGTAAACGGTCTGCAGCATCCATACAGATTCGAAATAAACCTCCTGATGTACGCAAGTCGACCTTGGAATCCTCGTAGCTCTTTTAAGTTGCGTGGAGGACGCATCTCTTGAATGGCTTTGATCTTCTCGGAATCCACGTGTATACCTTTAGAGGTAATGACGAAGCCGAGAAATTTACCTCTAGAGACACCCAAGAAAGACTTGGTGGGATTCATTTTTAACTGATGTTGGCGCATTAGATTGAAGATAGTTCTTAAATCTTGGATGTGATCTTCCTTTAGACGACTCTTAACAGCAATATCGTCCACATAGCATTCGACAGTCTTACGAAAATGATCTCGAAAGATGGTACTCGTAGCTCGTTGGTAAGTTGCACCAGCGTTCTTGAGACCAAATGGTATCACGGTATAGCAATAGACTCCGCGAGGAGTGAGAAAAGAAGTATATTTTTCATCTTCAGGATTCATCCGAATATGATTGTATCCAGAGAATCCATCCATGAAGGATATCCTTTTAAATCCACAAGTATTGTCGATCATGACATCTGTGATAGGGAGAAGAAACTCATCCTTTGGACAAGCTTCATTAAGATCCCAAAAGTCAATACAAACTCGAACTTTGCCAGTTTTTTTCAAGACTGGGACAACGTTGGCTACCCAATCTGGATGTTGTTGTTCTCGAATAAAGCCACAAGCTATAAGCTTTTTGACTTCATCATCAATTACGTCCATCATTTTTGGCTTGAATTGCCTTTGCTGTTGCTTGACTGGCTTTACATTAGGCAAAATATTCAGTTTATGAGTAGCAACTTTGGGATCTAAACCTGGCATGTCTTCATAATTCCAAGCAAAGACATCATTGTATTCTCGAATAAGAAGAATTAATTCTTGCTTATCCGCCTCTGGGAGGTTCTTACTGATAATTGGACGAGGCGACCCGCTTTCTCCTACATCAATTTGAACCAATTGATCTTCGGTAGGAGGTTCACATTGTTCGAATCGGAGTTTCCATTGGGTATCCATTCGTTGAGTCCAAGGATCTGTTTCAGGATTTTCTTCTATGTCTTCATCATAGCCTTTTGGAAGTTCAACGGAGACCATGTTAGAAGAGACGATCAATCGATGAACTTGACCGATGCTGGTGTCAGAATCCCATAATCTTGAATCAGAAGAGTTGGAGCGCTCTTCACTATCGGATTCAGAGACTTCTGGAGATAAGACCGGAGGTGAAGCATATCCGAGACCTATTTTCGTCCTGCTGTAGTACATCTCTGATTTTTCTTTCGGAACAGCCGTATGGATAGGAGTTCGTCTACCCTTACCATAGTTGAGGCCATTCTTGAAGTCATAACCCATCTTTCGGATGATATCTTTTGACTGTTGGCTATAACGACATAGTTGGAGACGTCCTGTATCACTACTTTTGCTATCATCTGTATAACTGAATTTCTGTTCTAGTCCTTTACTAAAAAGTATTGGACATTCGCCTCTCTTTCAAGAGGGGACAACAAAACATGAGTCATCTGGATGTTCAATCAAGACCTCTGTCTGAAGGGGTTGTACAACTCCTATTATAAATGACTGAAAGCTATCTAGCATATCCAAATAGCATTTAGCATGATAAATGACATCAGTGTACTGGAAAGTAGATGCTTTTTCATTGATTTGTACATCCATATTTACAATAGGACCTTTAGCCTTAGCAGACTTAGTCAGATCGATTACAAGAGGGGGAGAAGAACGTGGAGGAGGCTTGCTATGACGAAGGTCAATAACAAGCGGCTCAGAAGAGGTGAGCTGCCTTTTATCCTTGTTACGACGTAGGTCGATAACAAGTGGCTCAGAAGAGGTGAGCTCCCTTTGATCTTGACCACCATCGGTTGATTCCTTCCGGACTGGCAAGTGAATAGCCAGTGGTTTGGAGGACTGAGGATGAGAAACACGCCCTTTGACGGGTATGATGAGGGTGTCATTGGACACTGCTTCTTGGTCTTCTTCAGTGTCCAAAGCCAGCACTACCTTCATGAACTCATCTTTATACATACGAGCATCGTTACAATATGCTTCGACACCTTTAAAAGGGTAGAGATCCGCAACCTCTTTTTGAACCTCTCCATTGTCATCAACGTACTTGAAACATTGATGGAGAGTTGAAGGAACAATGTTGTGTTCATGAAGGAATGGTCTCCCCAAAAGAGCATTGTAAAAGCAACCATGGTTATCTATAATATAGAAGGTCACCTTTGTGCGGAGATTGCCTATTTGGAGTTTTAGGCGAATCTTGCCCAGAGGCTCACTTCTTCCCTGGTTGAACCCCAGGATGGTGGTGATTGTGCCAGAAAGACTATGCACTGGGATCTTCAGTGCATCTAGCATTGTCTTCGGCATGATGCTGAGTGCTGACCCAGGATCTATCAGAATACGATCAACCTTCATCATATCGACATATCCTGTATAATATAGAGGACGGTCATGCCTATTGTCTTCCATCAGCATATCATCCTGTGTGAAGGTAATGTTTGGAATTAATTCCAACACACTGTGACAGTAGAGGCAAGAGACAGGCTCTAATTCTGGCTTCTTTAGAAGAGTTAGACAGGTTTCTGCCTGCATTAGGGCTTCACTCAGAGTTTTTCGAGTCTCTTTGGAGAGGCGCAAGAGCTCGAAGATCGACAGCCTGGCCGGTGTATTGGCTAGTTGAGCCAAAATATCAAAGTTGTATGACTTCTCAAGTCCAGAAGGAGATGACTTATTCAAAGGCTTGTCAAAGCGGACTTGTTGTTTGCCTTTGTCGGCTGCCGTCGGCTTAGGAAGAGTGGGTCCTACAACCAGTGAGGATGCAGAAGGGATGTCCTTGGTAGAGACAGGTTACACTGGAGCAGATTCAGAAGAAGAAGCAGGGTTTTCTTAAGTTTCGGGAAATTCCCGTAGATAGGCTTTCTATGACCTGGTGTCCAGCAGGATTTCCTCTTCAACTATGGGGTCAAAAGATACCATATTGTAAATCTTTGTTCTGTCCTTGGAGCGGTCTTTCTCCTTAGACGAGGAAGGAGCCTCGAAGTCTGCAACAAGGTCAGGGTGGATCCATACAATCTCACCATTATCAAGAGATAAGGGGACGAGACATTCACTCTATGGAGGAGGAAGATTCTCGATCTCAAGAGTGGCCTTGGGAATAGGGATGACACCATGATGTACCATCTGTGGAGGAAAGTTACCGAACTGAACTGAGACCATGTTCGCGGTAACAGTCTTCTTATCTTGTTGAAGGGTGACAACACCAGCGTTGACTAGCTCTTGAATCTTGCCTTTGAGCACGTAACATGCTCGAGTGGGATGCCCAATGAACCTGTGGTAAACACAATATTTGGGATAATCAGTCTTACCGACCTCATCAGGCTTCTTCGGGTCTGGGAGTTGGAGCTTATTGCTTTTGATCAAACAATCGAAGATGCTCATGGTGTCGTTCTCGTCAAAGGAGTACTCTACTTTTGGGCGAGGTTCCTTCGGTGGAGGGGCAGAAGGAGTAGACGTAGGTGGAGCTACGTTGACAGCCAGAGATTCTTTGCTCTTCAAATTAATGTTCAAGGTTTCTTTACCCTTGCGGCTGTTCTGGCGATTACCGCTACTAGATGTCGGGTGTTCATCCCGGTCGAGGTTAGACATGTGTACCTCCAGCTGCTTGAACTTGTCAGCGCTAACTTCAGCTGCTTTAGCATTGACAATAAATGATGGCCAGTCTTGAAATTGAATTGACCCTGTCCACATGCTGATAATAGGCAAAAGATTTGCCTTGCAGGTATCTAAAGTTATAGCGACCGGAGTTCCAGGAGGCATCTTTAATGCTTCTCGGCAGAATCTGTCAATAAAACTTTTAGCGGTTTCATTATGTCTTTGTTTGATCTTGTTGAGGGCCGACATGGTTGTCACGACCCGCACCCTTATGAGGGATACGAGCACGTGGGTACGTCCAGCCTACGCCGCAGTATCGGCAGTAGAACGCTGTATATAACGTCTGTAAATACTACGACTAACAATATAAAGGTACCTGTATAGTATATACTCTCCGAATGGAGGTGGCATAGTAATACAGTCTCAATCACATGATAAAACTAAGGTAAATAGCTCAGAAGGGAAAACATAAGATAGATGAAATAGTAAATAAGTCCAGTGTCCAATACAAGCCCAGATATATACAACATCACAGGGTCTCAAAATATAACATGTAAGCTACAGTCTGATAATGCTAGCTGGATCGCAGTCCAGGCAACCCTAGCTAATCTATACTACTCTGGAAGAATGAAGTCTAGTGGCTCTACTATAAGGCTACGGTCCTGGACTACTCCATCTAGCTCGAGCCCATAATAGGTCGAGCAGTCCGCCTCAGAATCATCTGTAATATATCATAACGGTATTCTGTCAAGAAAATGAGCAAGTACAAGCACTAACAGCAGTTCCATGTGAATTGACAAATTCTATAAGAGACGATATAATGAAATACAAGACAAAGATATATGAAGACTTGGGAACCGTTCGGAAGCTGAGTTACAACCCTTAAACCAAACAAGGACAAGGGCTGTAACTCTTCCTCCGAGCAGAACTTAGTCTCCAATCAAGGTACAATGTAAAGGCATGCAGAGCATGTGAGTAACTGTATATCATGGCATGGTGAGGAAATACTGAATGTAGAACATATCAGGATATACGATAAGATAAAGTAAACATAAAATGTGACTTGAATTATTAGAGCGATATATGATCGGCTTGGGATAAGTGACAGGACAGGCTATCCACTCGGCCCGGCAATCCGCGATGACCTCAAGTGAGAGTCATGTCGGCCAACCTGGATAACGAGCACAAGAAAAATGGGAATCTCGCTACACCCTACGTGAGGAAGAGTTGCACGAGCACAAGGATAGTGACAGGGTGGCTTGGATCACATAGCCCCTAATAATTCTCCATCCTCGAATAGTACAATGAATCTGGACATGACACGTCATGGCACGTGATTTCGTAAGAGGGTAGCAAATCCTCTTAGAAATCGGTATCTATACAAGTACAGAGAACAAGACAGGAAGTGTATCAATATACCCAGAAATCCAGGAACAACATCTCATGTCGTGATCCAACGTGTACTAGTCCGTGAACTATCGTGACTGAGAATCAAGTAAGACACTACGACTGAATCGGATATAGCAGATATCAAGACAATAAAAACTATCAGTGAATGTACTCATCTGTTGTCCTAAGCTATAGGGTATATCAATGCTCAGAGTGATAATCAGAAACCTAAAGATGAGATATTTCATGTTAATTTAGGTTTAACAAAGTTATGAATGATTTACAAAGAATGATATGAAATCTAGGTCAAACTAGGTCTCACTGAGTCATACTAAGTCCTGTCAAGTCAATCTAGGTCAAATCCAGTTATATTAAGTCAATCTAAGTCAGACTAAGTCAACTCTAGGTCATACCAGTCATTGTAAGTTAAAACAAGTCGAAGCAAGTCAAACGAGGTCAAGAGTTGGCCTACAGTTGACTTTTAGTCAACTAGTCAACCCTGGTCAACTCTAGGTCAACCCTAGGTCAAACTGGTCAAATGTTGACCAACAGTTGACTTTTGGTCAACTGGTCAACTCTAGTTGGGATTTGGTCAAATCTAGACAAAGTGTTGACGTACGGTTGACTTTTGGATGAAAAGTCAACTCTGGGTCAACCGAGCCAAAATTGGTTCAAATATGACATTTGTAGGGTGTACCTAACAATTCACCAAAATTTCAAGTCAATCCGTATACCCGAACCCCGTATTTTGAATTTACCCGATTACCCCTTAAAACATTTACCCTTAACCATTCTAACTCGACGCCAAGTGGCCTTCCCTTAGGAATTCCACTCCGGACTTCCTAGGGTAGTAGGGTACTAGCCTATACAACCATTACCTACCAAGTTCTCTAGGATAAGTGGACATCCAGTCCCTCTTACGGTCCGTATCGTCCGTTTATCCGTTATCTTGAATATCTCAAGATACGTAATGGTACGGTGCGATACCATCTCCCAAATCCCACACGCAACCCCGATTTCCACCTAGGAGCCTACCCGCAAAATCTAATTCACATTTGCTAAGTCCCCTCCAAGTTTCGATGCGTTCCGAAATACGGAACTCAAAATCACCCCTTCACTAAAACTCACACACACTCTCAAACACCCATTTATAACCTATACTTAGGACTAGTTTTAGGGGGCTATTTAGAGGGTTAAATAGGTATATATATAGCTAATATATAGGGTATATATATGTATATATATTGGTATACATATGGGTGTATATATGAGGGTTTACGGGGGTCAAATGAGGGTGGTTTGGGATGCTACTGCTGCTGCTAAGCTGCTGCTGCAGTACTGCTGCTGCTGTGCTGATTTTTGGGGGGAGGGGGCAGCAGCCCCCTCGCCCCCCCCCTACAGCTGCTGCTGCTGCTACTTCTTTTCCTCCTCTTCCTCTCATCTCACCCTATAAATCTCTCTCAATTCCTCTCTAAAATCTCTATATTTCTTCTATAATTCTCCCTCTGTAACTTTCTAATATATATATCACTCACTTACCAATTCTCATTCCATTCCCTTCTCTATATATGTAAATACACACACTCACACATACATATGTACATATGTACATACATATACACACACATACATTTTTTTTCCATTCCCTTCTCTATATGTAAATACACACACATACATATACACACACATACATATCTATATATATGCACATATATATATACTCACAACACATATAATATATATATCTATATACATATATATGGACACACACACACTTACACACAAATACACACTCCCATCTACACACACACAAATACACACACACACACATATATATATATATATATATATATATATATATATATATATATATATATATATATATATATATATATAGATATATATATATATATATATACATACCCCTCTAAAAAGGGTAAAATCCATAATAAAATCCCTAAACTAGGTTTTAGGAAAACCTATAAAGCTATGGTCAACTTGTAGAGAATGGTCTCATCTACATTTATTGTGAAGGAATGAATGTAAATGAGAAATTTATGAGGGTTTAAGAGCATACCTAAATGTGGATTTCTTGAAGAAGAAGGAGTTAAAAAGAATGAAATGAAGAGAGAGAGAGAGAGATGACTTAAGAATGAAGTAAAGAGAGGGAAAGGGGATGGCCTATAGGTGGCCGGCCATGGGGGGTCCCAATGGGTTTGGGTGGAGACCCATTAGGCCTCCACACCCATTAGACTTGGTTTGGTTCGGTTTGGATTTGGTTTGGTTTAATCTTCAAAATGACTAATTAAGCCTCTAAATGACTAATTAAGCCATGGAAGTATGGTTTATGGTTTCTAGCCTAGTTAGGATGGCATGTGGGCCAAGCCCAGCTAGTATGTGGGTCCCACTAGTGTCCAGACTACCCGGATCTCCAACTTAAGTCCAAATTGGATAAAATTCAAACTTAATCTACCAAATCCCTAAAAATCCTATAAAATCAAATAAAATTCATAATTAAGCTTAAATACTCATGGGGGAACTAGTCCAAACTCTTAATCCTAAAAGTTAAGCTTGGGTGGGCCATGGCTAATTAACATGCTAATCACAACTCAAGTCGAAATTCCCCGGAGTCCCGAATTAAGTCGGAATGCGATAAAATTCGAACCCGACTCCTATAATCATTAAATATTATTATTCATGAAATAAAATTCCCAAAATATTATACAATGGAAAATTACTATTTTACCCCTAACTTGGAAAAGTGAGGGTGACAAGTCTATCCACCTTAAAAAAAAAATTTCGTCCTCGAAATTGAAGACAACAAGCACAGGAAATCACAAACAGAAATAAAGGAAATGGATTTATACCTCAGGGCGCGAAAAGATAAGGGAAACGCTCCAGCATGTCGTCCTCCCTCTCCCAGGTAGAATCACCTGGAGAGTGATGTCTCCATGCAACCCGAACCAAGGGTATGACCTGGTTCCGGAGCACCTTCTTCCTGCGATCCAGAATCTCCACCGGGTGTTCTGGATAGCTGAGAGTAGGCCCCAACTGTATCGCTGAATGGTCCAATACATGGCTAGGATCTGCCACGTACCGCCTCAGCTGAGATACATGAAACACGTTGTACACTCCCTCAAGCCTAGTAGGTAAGTCCAGTCGGTAGGCTACTGCACCGATCCTCTCTATGATGGTGAAAGGTCCGATGTAGCGCGGACTGAGCTTTCCACCGCCGCCAAAGTGAATAGTGCCACGTGTCGGGGATATCCTCAAAAACACCATGTCACCAACCTAGACATAAGACAAAACTCAGCACATAACTAACAAACAATCACAAACAAATACGACAAGAACTGAAACTAACCTCGGACTCTAACGGTCTCCGGTGACTATCGGCCCAATGTCGATGTCTATCCTGAGCCACCCGAAGTCTGTCTCTAATAAATCTGACCTTCTCGGCCGCATCCATAACCATCTCCGGCCCAAGAAGCGCCCTCTCGCCGACATCGTTCCAAGACAAAGGAGTACGACATCTCCGTCCATATAGAGCCTCAAATGGTGACATCACTATACTGGCCTGGTAGCTGTTGTTGTAAACAAACTCTACCAGGTGAAGATGGTCCTTCCAAGAACTCCCGAGATCTAGCACACATGTGCGAAGCATATCCTCCAGAGTCTGGATGGTCCTCTCCGACTGTCCGTCTGTCTGAGGATGATAAGCAGTACTAAACTTGAGCGAGGTGCCCAAGCTAGCCTGCAAACTCCTCCAGAAGTGGGAAGTGAATCGGCTATCCCGGTCTGAAACTATGCTCGTCGGAACTCCGTACAATCTCACGATCTGACGAACATACAGCTCAGCCAGCCTCTCCGTAGACAAACCCACTTTGAAAGGTAAAAAGTGGGCCTATTTGGTCAATCTATCAACGATGACCCAAACCGCGTCTTTCCCTCCTGGCGATCGTAGAAGTCCAGATACAAAGTCCATGGTGATGTGCTCCCACTTCCACTCGGAAATAGGTAGCGGCTATAGCAATCCATCTGGTCTCTGTCTCTCGGCCTTCACCTGCTGGCACACAAGGCAACGAGATACAAACTGAGCTACCTCGCACTTCATGCCATACCACCACACGTGCTCTCTCAGTTCCCTATACATTTTATTGGCTTCATGATGCATAGAATACTGAGAGCGATGCGCCTCCTGAAGAACCTCCTCCCGAAGCTCTCCACGCGGAACGCACAGCCTTGTACCGGACCGCAACGACCCATCTTTGGCTACAAAGAAATCGGCGAGCAAGCCCGTCCGTACCTGCTCCCTGATGCTCCTCAGGGCAACATCATCATACTGCGCTGACCTGACTCTATCCATCAGCTCAGACTGAATCTGCAAACCCCATATTTGGATCTCCACGCCCGGAATGATGACCTCGATACCCAAACTATCCAGGTCGGCCAACAGATGACGATCTGTCGTCAAGAATATAGCAACTGGATACCTGCTCAAGGCATCTGCAACTACATTGGCCTTCTCCAGATGATACTGCAGTGATATATCGAAGTCCTTTATCAGCTCTAACCACCGCCTCTGTCGCATGTTCAGCTCCTTCTGAGTGAATACGTACTTCAAGCTCTTGTGATCTATGAAGATCTCAACTCGCTCTCCGTACAGGTAATGCTTCCATAACTTCAAAACAAAAATAATCGCGGCCAACTCCAGATCATGAGTAGGGTAGTTCTTCTCATGAGGACGTAACTGCCTGGATGTATAGGCAATCACCTTTCCGTGTTGCTGAAGAACACAACCCAAGCCCTTCCCCGAAGCATCGCTGTAGATCGAGAACCCTCCTGACCCAGATAGCAAAGTCAAGATCGGAGCTGAAGTCAACCTCCTCTTCAGCTCATCGAATGCAGCCTGACACTCAACAGTCCAGACGAACTCCACGTCCTTCCTGGTGAGTCTAGTCATCGGCTCTGCAATCCGCGAGAAGTCCTGGACGAACTTTCGGTAATAGCCAGCCAAACCCAGAAAGCTCCGAACCTCGGCAACTGAACTGGGAGCAGACCAAGTCTCCACTGCTGAAATCTTCCTCTGGTCTACTGAGATCCCGTGCTCGGTCACAACAAGACCTAAGAACTCCACCTGGTCCAAGAAGAACTCACACTTCGAAAGCTTCCCATAGAGTTACTCCCTCCTCAGAGTCTCTGACACAACTCTCAAGTGCTCCTCATGCTCCTCCTGCGTCTTCGAATAGATCAAGATATCGTCTATGAAGACTACCACGAACTTGTCAAGGTACTGATGGAATACCTTGTTCATCAAGTTCATGAACACCGCGGGAGCATTGGTCAACCCAAATGGCATCACTGTAAACTCATACTGGCCATACCGAGTCCGAAATGCCGTCTTGGAAATGTCATCCCACCTCACCTTCAGCTGGTGATACCAGGACCTCAAGTCTATCTTCGAAAATACCTTCGCCCCACTCAGCTGATCGAACAAGTCGTCGATCCTCGGCAAAGGGTACTTATTCTTGATAGTGAGGTTGTTGAGCGCCCGGTAGTCAATGCACATACGGGACGTACCGTCCTTCTTCGGCACAAATAGTACTGGCGCTCCCCAGGACGAAGAACTG
Source organism: Iris pallida (assembly GCA_029216955.1). Classification (NCBI taxonomy): domain Eukaryota; kingdom Viridiplantae; phylum Streptophyta; class Magnoliopsida; order Asparagales; family Iridaceae; genus Iris; species Iris pallida. The sequence goes on along the minus strand of JANAVB010007196.1, from coordinate 2,275,472 downwards.
GATCTGATGAACCCCTTGTCCTGCAGCTCGTCGACTTGCTTCTTCAGCTCTATCAACTCACTGTTCTTCACCCTATAGACATGCTGTGAAATGGGCTCGGCGCCCGGCACCAGGTCTATTGAGAACTCAATGTCCCTGTCTGGCGGCATCCCCGGTAACTCCCCGGAAAAGACATCCGAGAACTCAGCTATCAACGGATGTGGCAAATCCTGTCCCGCCAACAAAGCCCGACAGAATCCAGCCTCCGGCTCCGCTGCTCCTCGAGCAAACTCGATCTCTGGCTCTCCCGGCGGCCTAAAAAGAACTCTGCCTCCTCTACAATCAATACTGGCATGGTGCATGCTCAACCAATCTATACCGAGTACCATATCGTACCTCGGCAGGGGCATTACGAGCAGACACGCACTCAAGTCCCGGCCTCTCAGGGTGACTCTCCGCCCCTTGCAAATATTATTAACCAGGAAGATGCCTCCCCCGATCATAATCTTGCAAGTCCTACCCATATATTCAGCAATAATATTGTGTCTTAGAGCAAAGGAAACAGACAAAAAACTATGAGTGGCCCCAGAATCAAACAAAGCGAAGCAGAAAAAGAATCAAGGAGAACATGACCTGCTACAACATCTTCCACGGGCTCTACCTCCTCCTCTGCTGCCAAAGCGAACACCCTGTCCGCGGGAGCTCCCTACTGGTGCTGAACAAAGCACTGCTGCTGGGTCTGAAGTGGAGGACCTCTCTGCTGAACTGCTGGTCCTCTAGCCGGCTGCACTCTGTCTTGGCCTCCTCGGACTCCGCGAAAGCGGCAATCCCTCAGCTGGTGATCGGGCGCCCCACAGTAGAGACAGACGCCCAACCTCTTCCTACAAGCCTCCCTGGTGTGCCCCGGCTTTCCGCAGAAGTCGCACGGAGTAGCCGGTCTCTGGCCCTGTCCCTGGTGCTGCTGGGCACGTGCTGGTGCCTGCTGAATCTGCAACGGAGGCTACTGCTGCTGAAATGGCCTCTGCTGATGCTGAAAGTGGAGGCGCTTGGCCGGTCCCGTACTGGAACTCGCCCCCATAGTATCACCGCTCCTCTTCGGTTTGAGGCCGAAGTCCTCCTCTGCAATCTGTACGTCCATCAATATCTGATTGAACGTCGCATCACGACGACCCGAGGTGCGGGTGCGCACTGCATGAATAAGTCCCCTGCAGAACTTACGAGCCTTCTGCCCCTCATCCTGGATCATATCGGGAGCGAACCTGCTAAGGCGGAAGAACTCAGCTGCATACTCGTCCACCGACGAGTTCCCCTGCACTAGACTCACAAACTGGCCCTCCAATGCTGTAAGAGCCACGTTCGAGAAGAACTTCTCCTTGAAGAGCCTCCGAAAGTCCTCCCATACCAGCCCTCTCACCGACGCACGAGGATCCGTACGGTACCATGTCAGCGCGATATCGAAGAATCGGCTGGCTGCGACTGAAACACAAAGTGCTCTAGGAAGCTCTGCCAGCTCCATGCTCCGCTGCACATCCTCTAGCCAATCGTCTGCATAAAGGATGCCTTCCGTGCCCGTGAAGTCCCTGGTGCTCATCTTCCTAAAGTCTAATAATGCTCCTGGCCTAGACTGCTGCTGGTACGGCTGCTGGCCAGTAGGGCCCTGCACCATACCCGGTGCCACTCTCTCCACGGCTGCCAGTGCAAGCTGATGCGAGTTCTCCATGCTCTGTCTCAGCATCTCAATCTAACGGTGTGACGCCTCCGTCTGGCGCTGCGACGCCTCTGCCTGGGCTCGCTGTGTCTCCATCATCTGCTGAAGGAGAAGGAATATATGATGTGTATCCGTCGGTATCGGAGGTGGTGGCGGTAGTATCTCCGGAACGACGACCGAAACTCTCTGGAGTAGAGGTAGTAGACCTCCCTGTGCAACTGCCAGGGCCTTTGGGATAGTAGAATCACTGGGGACAGTCTCGTGAACCTCCTCCTCAGCCTGGTCAGATCTCTCGGGCAAGCTACTCGATCCAGTGGCCTGCGGGTGCGTCTTCGCCATCCTGGAGACGAATTGAAACAAAGAGATCAATATAGCACATGAGTAGATTTATCAAAGAAGGATAGTTAATTTAATACAAGGGAAGTAATCATGATAATCAAAAAATCAAAATTTTTTCCTAGGTGTGATTGAGAAACTCCTATCATGTTCTAGGTCCTACGTCCTAATTGCAGGCTCGTAATTAGCACTCTAAGTCGAGCACCATTACGAGATCGCACTAATTGTGACACAGGACCTGCATGGGCCACCACAAAAATGTGTCACAACCCGCACCCTTATGAGGGGCACGAGCACGTGGGTACGTCCAGCCTACGCCGCAGTATCGGCGGTAGAACGCTGTATATAATGTCTGTAAATACTACGACTAACAATATAAAGGTACATGTACAGTATATACTCTCCGAATGGAGGTTACATAGCAACACAGTCTCAATCACATGATAAAACTAAGGTAGATAGCTCAGAAGGGAAAACATAAGATAGATGAAATAGTAAATAAGTCCAGTGTCCAATACAAGCCCAGATATATACAACATCACAGGGTCTCAAAATATAACATAGAAGCTACAGTCTGATAATGCTAGCTGGATCGCAGTCCAGGCAACCCTAGCTAATCTACACAACTCTGGGAGAACGAAGTCTAGTGGCTCTACTATAAGGCCACGGTCCTGGACTACTCCATCTAGCTCGAGCCCATAATAGGTCGAGCAGTCCGCCTCAGAATCATCTGTAATATATCATAACGGTATCCTGTCAGGAAAATGAGCAAGTACAAGCACTAACAGCAGTTCCATGTGAATTGACAAATTCTATAAGAGACAGTATAATGAACTACAAGACAAAGATATATGAAGACTTGGGAACCGTTCGGAAGCTGAGTTACAACCCTTAAACCAAACAAGGACCGGGGCTGTAACTCTTCTCCCGAGCAGAACTTAGTCTCCAATCAAGGTACAATGTAAAGGCATGCAGAGCATGTGAGTAACTGTATATCTTGGCATGGTGAGAAAATATTGAATGTAGAACAGAGCATGATATACGATAAGATAAAGTAAAGATAAAATGTGACTTGAATTATTAGAGCGATATGTGATCGGCTTGGGATAAGTGACAGGACAGGCTATCCACTTGGCCCGGCAATCCGCGATGACCTCAACGGAGAGTCATGCCGGCCAACCTGGATAACGAACAGAAGGAAAATGGGAATCTCGCTATACCCTACGTGAGGGAGAGTGGCACGAGCACAAGGATAGTGACAGGGTGGCTTGGATCACATAGCCCCTAATAATTCTCCATCCCCGAATAGTATAATAGATCTGGACATGATACGTCATGGCACGTGATTTTGTAAGAGGGTAGCAAATCTCCTTAGAAATCGGTGTCTATACAAGTACAGAAAACAAGACAGGAAGGGTACCAATATACCCAAAAATCTAGAAACAACATCTTATGCCGTGATCCAACGTGTACTAGTCCGTGAACTATCGTGACTGAGAATCAAGTAAGATACTACGACTGAATCGGATATAGCAGATATCAAGACAATAAAAACAATCAATGAATGTACTCGCCTGCTGTCCTGAGCTATAGGGTATATCAATGCTCAGAGTGGTAATCAGAAACCTAAAGATGAGATATTTTATGTTAATTTAGGTTTAACAAAGTTATGAATGAATTACAATGAATGATATGAAATCTAGGTCAAACTAGGTCTCACTGAGTCACACTAAGTCCTGTCAAGTCAATCTAGGTCAAATCAAGTTATATCAAGTCAATCTAAATCAGAATAAGTCAACTCTAAGTCATACCAGTCATCGCAACTCAAAACAAGTCGAAGCAAGTCAAACGGGGTCAAGAGTTGGCCTACAGTTGACTTTTAGTCAACTGGTCAACCCTGGTCAACTCTGGTCAACTCTAGGTCAACCCTAGGTCAAACTGGTCAAATGTTGACTAACAGTTGACTTTTGGTCAACTGGTCAACTCCAGTTTGGATTTGGTCAAATCTAGACAAAGTGTTGACTCACGGTTGACTTTTGGGTAAAAAGTCAACTCTGGGTCAACCGAGCCAAAATCGGTTCAAATATGACATTTGTAGGGTGTACCTAACAAGTCACCAAAGTTTCAAGTCAATCCGTATACCCGAACCCCGTATTTTAAATTTATCCGATTACCCCTTAAAACATTTACCCTTAACCATTCAAACTCGACGCCAAGTGGCCTTTCTTTAGGAATTCCACTCCGGGCTTCCTAGGGTAGTAGGGTACTAGCCTATACAACCATTACCTACCAAGTTCTCTAGGGTAAGTGGACATCCAGTCCATCTTACGGTCCGTATCGTCCGTTTACCCGTTATCTTGAATATCTCAAGATACGCAATGGTACGGTGTGATACCATCTCCCTAATCCCACACGCAACCCCGATTTCTACCTAGGAGCCTACCCGCAAAATCTAATTCACATTTGCTAAGTCCCCTCCAAGTTTCGACGCGTTCCGAAATACGGAACTCAAAATCACCCCTTCACTAAAACTCACACAACCACTAACACACACTCTCAAACACCCATTTATAACCTATACTTAGGACTAGTTTTAGGGGGCTATTTAGAGGGTTAAATAGGTATATATATAGCTAATATATAGGGTATATATATGTATATATATTGGTATGCATATGGGTGTATATACAGGGGTTTACGGGGGTCAAATGGTGGTGGTTTGGGATGCTACTACTGCTGCTGCTAAGCTGCTGTTACTGCTGCTGCAGTACTGCTGCTGCTGTGCTAATTTGGAGGGAGCAGCAGCCCCCTTGCCCCCCCCTACACCTGTTGCTGCTGCAACTTCTTTTCCTCCTTCTCTTCCTCTCATCTCACCCTCTAAATCTCTCTCAATTCCTCTCAAAAATCTCTATATTTCTTCTATAATTCTCCCTCTCTAACTCTCTAATATATATATATCACTCACTTACCAATTCTCATTCCATTCCCTTCTCTATATATGTAAATACACACACTCACACATACATATGTACATACATATACACACACATACATATCTATATATATGCACATATATATATACTCACAACACATATAATATATATATCTATATACATATATATGGACACACACACACTTACACACAAATACACACTCTCATCTACACACACACAAATACATATATATATATATATTATATATTATATATATTATTTTATTTATATATTATATTATATATTATATATTATATATATATATATATATATATATATATATATATATATATATATATATATATATATATATATATATATATATACATATATATATATATATATATATATATATATATATATATATATATATATATATATATATATACATACCCCTCTAAAAAGGGTAAAATCCATAATAAAATCCCTAAACTAGATTTTAGGGAAACCTATAAAAGCTATGGTCAACTTGTAGAGAATGGTCTCCTCTACATTTATTGTGAAGGAATGAATGTAAATGAGAAATTTATGAGGGTTTAAAAGCATACGTAAATGTGGATTTCTTGAAGAAGGAGTTAAAAAGAATGAAATGAAGAGAGAGAGAGAGATGACTTAAGAATGAAGTAAAGAGGGGGGAGGGGATGGCCTATAGGTCGCCGGCCATGGGGGGTCCCAATGGGTTTGGGTGGAGACCCATTAGGCCTCCACACCCATTAGACTTGGTTTGGTTCGGTTTGGATTTGGTTTGGTTTAATCTTCAAAATGACTAATTAAGCCTCTAAATGACTAGTTAAGCCATGGGAGTATGGTTTATAGTTTCTAGCCTAGTTAGGATGGCATGTGGGCCAAGCCCAGCTAGTATGTGGGTCCCACTAGTGTCCAGACTACCCGGGTCTCCAACTTAAGTCCAAATTGGATAAAATTCAAACTCAATCTACCAAATCTCTAAAAATCCTATAAAATCAAATAAAATTCATAATTAAGCTTAAATACTCATGGGGGAACTAGTCCAAACTCCTAATCCTAAAAGTTAAGCTTGGGTGGGCCATGGCTAATTAACATGCTAATCACAACTCAAGTCGAAATTCCCCCGAGTCTCGAATTAAGTCGGAATGCGATGAAATTCGAACCCGACTCCGATAATCATTAAATATTATTATTCATGAAATAAAATTCCCAAAAATATTATAAAATGGAAAATTATCATTTTATCCCTGACTTGGAAAAGTGAGGGTGACAATGGTCATGTCGTTGATTCCCTCGTAGAATCGTTCCAAAAAGATTTGTTTAAAACCCGAGAAAGAGATGATACAACCATCAGGCAAGCTTCTGTACCAATCGTATGCTACACCGGCTAAACAGCCGACAAATACCCTGGTAAGAGGAGCATTGTTTGGCTGAAGTTCAACAGTCATTACCTCAAAGTGGTTAATGAACTAACTCGGAGAAGTGCTGCCGTCAAACAGCAAAATTGTGGGGATCTTGTATTTAGGAGGAAATGGGACTTCCTTCCACTCAATAGGATAGGGTTGCTTGATTCCCAAGCCTCGAATTGAGTGCGCAAGAGTTTGACGACTTTATTAGCATCCTCCGATGATGCAGAAGGAGCAGGCTGAATTATAGTGTTAGGGGGAGGAACAGGGTGGTAAGTACTACCCCCAGCTCCTGACTGACTGGGTGTGGGTTGAATTTGTACAGGGGGTATTTGAGGAGATACTACCCCAAAACCTGCATTGACAGGCACCGACGATGCTATAATCTCAGGATTCGCAGCAGGTACGGTCGGTGGTACTGTATGTTGGACCACGATGATAGAATGCATACTTGCAACCATTTCAGCCATGGTCTTCAGCTTGTCCTCCAGTGTGGCTATTCGTTGTTCTTGATTCGCTGAACTAGAAGCGTCTGGGTCTTCAGTGACAACATAAGCTGTCACTTCTCTAGGTACAGTAGAAGATACTGTCTGTTCAGAACTTTTGTTGTATACATCATAATCAGAGAAGGAATCATCTCCTGAATAAGAAATAGGGAGATGACCAGAGAGATCTTGGAGAAGATTTCTATGCCCGATTGTGTCTCGACTTCAGGATCAGGTGTGTCAAAATACTCCTTCAGAAGATTCTTGGAGTAAATCTAAGTACCGCTGGCTGGGCCTGCGAGGCTTGCCGTGTTTGAAGCACTTTCTACCCCCAGTGTCTCGAGAAGCCATGTTGACGGAAGCATACAACACTTCGTCTTCGTCTTCTGACATTGGTTCAGAAGTTGCAAAATTCAGACGATCGAAGACAGATCGTTTTGTCGTCCGACAACAACACTTGATGACAACCTTGTGATTACAATGGCGTTCAAGTGGTTGAGCTGGAGGTGTTGAGATATTGTCCCGCTTTTGCTTAAGGTGTTCTCGGAGGTCAGGAACAATAACAGTACGAGAAGAAGTTTGAGGGATATATTCTTTGACAATATTCGAAACATGGTTCCGGTTCTTCAGATGTTTTGTCCCGTGAGTATACAGGAAAGTACTCACTTTTTTAGCATAGGTATCAGGATTTTTTATCCTGAAAATTTGCCTCTGATGCAGGTTCATCTTCGACATTGGCTGCTTACGTTTTGCTGAAGTTGATGTAGACTGAGGTTTATTGAGATAAACCCGTAGATCAGCAAACTCACCCCCAGGGGTTTCTGTTTGAGACACCAGTAATTTTCCCTGCTTTGAGCGGGATATCCGGAGAGTTGGGAGATCTTGGAGGTCCGCTACCGGAGTAGGCAGAATACCTCTTTGATCGGTACATTTCCCTTTGGCAGGGAGAGAAGAATTCTTGTTTGAGAGGGTCTTTGTACTGATCGGTGCCGAGGCACGTTGAGATTGATCTTCCGAGGTAAAAACCAGAGAAGACTGAGAAAAGACCAAAGGACCTTTTCCCTTATTTTGTGAGGAAGGGTTGGCTAAAGAGCGTTTTCTTCTGTTATCTTCCAAGTCGTGGGACGAGGAAGTTTGAGAAAAGACCAACGGACCTTTTCCTTTATTCTGGGGAGGGGAAGGAACAGTCAACAGACTACCTACAGTGGATTGTGCAGGAGTAACGGGGTACTTGGGAAGAGGAGCAGAGTCTTTTCCCTTGCTGTGAGAAGAAGGGAGATTCGCCAAAGGGCTATCCCTTTTAAATTGCGTAGGAACAGGAGGGATGGCCACTTGCGCAGTAGCAGTAGGCGCCTTGGCCGATTGCGCCTGGAAGGATTTGACAGATGGCTTTTTGGCCATAGAAACTCCAAGAGTTGCAGCTTGCGCAGCAGGAGTTTTGGTTGCAGAATGCTTAAGTTGCACTCTGGTTGAAGGGGCATTTGGTTGTACAGGAGCAAAAGTTGCAGCAAGTTGCGCGAAGGGGAAAGGGGTCTTGCACTGTGCCAAAGCATCATAGGAAGTGGCTTGCGCCTTGGCAGAAGAGAGAGGGAGTTGCGCAAGGGCAGAGGTTGCTACTGGCAGCTTATCGGAGGAGACAGCAGGCTGCGCAGCAGTCTTGGGAGTCCACACTGATCGAACCTTGCTCGTGGCAGAGGTTGCAGTACGAGGGGTGCTTCTGGAGTTGATCATTGTTTCATAGGCAATCTGGTTGACCTTCACAACCAGCGTCTTCTGCGTCTTTCCGATAGACGCCACGTCACATTGAGTTGTCACTTCCTCGTCGAAGGAGAAAGTCGTCCCCAGCAGAGTCGCCATTTTGTTTGCAAAAACAAAAGTCTTTTATTTTACAAACTTTAAAGAATAGTATAAGAGTATAATGAATTCTGGAAAAGTACAACTATAGGAATCCGATCTGAAGACGATCGCTTTATCCCTTGGACGATGTGAACTTTGAAGACGATAGCCTCTGAAGAATGCAGCAGCACTTGGACAAGAACTCCTAATCTCTTATGATAATATGATCTGATCTCCTTAATGAAGGACTTGAAACTCTATTTATAGAGTTCTAGAAATAACTATTTTATAGTTATTCTGGATTGCGCATGATGAACTGCACTGTCGACAGACTGCGCAGACTGCAAACTGCGCTGGCCTATTGGGCAGTTGCTCGATCGTGGGCTAACTGTATTCAGACGCGTGGCATTGTTTGATTGAAATGCGCTTGGTCATGTACAGGCGGTTGCCACAGGGCGAGCAATTGCCCAATAGGCCAGCACAGTTTGCAGTCTGCACAGTCTGTCGACAGCGCAGTTCATCATGCGCAATCCAAAATAACTATAAAATAGTTATTTCTAGAACTCTATAAATAGAGTTTCAAGTCCTTCATTAAGGAGGTCAGATCATGTTATCATCAGAGATTAGGAGTTCTTGTCCAAGTGCTGCCGCATTCTTCAGAGGCTATCGTCTTCAAAGTTCACATCGTCCAAGGGATAAAGCGATCGTCTTCAGATCGGATTCAAATAGTTGTACTTTCCCAGAATTTATTGTACTCTTGTACTATTCTTTAAAGTTTGTGAAATAAAAGACTTTTGTTTTTGCAAACAAGTGCATCTTGCTTCCACATGAGAACCTATTTTTTTGGTTCATTTATCTTCCTCTCATGATACTAAGATAGTTTAGAACTTGACATTTTGCATTTTGAAAGTTTTATTTTTGTAGATCTAGAAATTGTCATTTTCGGATTTTAGTGGTTTTGATCTATCAAACTTTCTTATTTTTAAGTTTTGATCGTTCCAGGTTGTTGAGATTTGTGCTATAATCCATTTTGATTCGTGGAAATCCCATTTTGGCTTAGATTTAAGTGTTCATGAATTTGAAGTTCTGGAGGTTCTCTATGCCCACGTTTTTACGTGTCCGCGTAATATCGAGCTCTACGCCCACGATCATTCGTTTTAGCGCGAATCTGGTTTACGCTAGTCTATTCTGACTTGGCGTATTCCTTTACGCGTAATGATATCCCTTTACGCGTATTCTTTTACGCGTAACAATATTCTTTTACGCGTACATTGCTTCATGCGTAATGATATTCTTTTATACGTACATTACTTCACGCGTAATGATATTATTTTACGCGTACATTATTTCACGCGTAATGATATTATTTTACGCGTACAGTGTTTCACGCGTAATGATATTATTTTACGCGTACAATGTTTCACACGTAACGTTATTCTTTACGCGTACGAGTTTTTACGCGTAACTCTATTTTTACGCGTAACTCTATTTTTACGCGTACTCCTCTGGCTTGGCGTAAGACGAGTTTTTACGCGCAACTTTATTTCATTAAGCGTACTTATTTATGCGTAAGCTTTATTCCTTCACGCGTAAACTTCCCTCACACGTGAACCCTCTTTACGCGTATTTCATTGGGCGTACTATTCTGGCTTGGCGCATTTCATTGAGCGTACTCCTTTGGCGTACATGGCATCTCTTATTTTATCCTTACGCCTTTTGACATGAACTCGATATAATCATGATATGTTAATATTTTAATACATATTGTTGTGTGGAATGTTCCCTGTGTCCCGATTGGTTTATGGATACCCTGTATGACTGGAACTTAACTCTGAGAGTTATAGACTCGACCATACTAAATACTAGTTTGACTTTCATGCCTTGGCACGAATTGACATTGATTGTTACCTTGACTAAATGATTGATCATGTGTTCCTAGTTGGAACTAAAGAGACTGGCTAGTCTTCTTACTGAAATTGAATAAGACACGTTCATATTAACCATGAACCATTGCAATCGACTACCCGATCCCGAACATTGGCATATGGACACGTGAAGACTTCAACTTATTTTCTACAAAAGCAGCGTGTGTACTTCACAGTCAAGGTATGATTATTCCGTGGCTAGGTTTGATTGTTGTATTACGCTATGTAAGACCTATAACCTAACCGCACGGACATCGTTGTAGAGTTATGCATATCGTACTAAGTACGAAAGTACTCATTCTGAATGAGCATGATCCACGGCATAGGATTTCAATCAACATAGGGACTCTTAAGTTAAATAAAACAACGATTGCATGGAGAGAATGGATTCCCGAGTCCTTACATGGCAGCCATCCCGGGACAATTAGTGCCCCGACATGCCGACTGGTTCCCACAGATACTACAAATCTGCCACACGGGCAGGGAGTGGTATCTGTTTATATATTTATCTATACATTGTTGACGGGCGTCCCGCTGGGACTCGTCTAATTCATGACTGGCGTAATTGATTGTTGGGTAGACTAGCCTTGCTTGTCCATTGTAAGAACTGAGGAATCCCTTATTGCATATTTCCAGGGTAACTTGGAATTTACAGTTAGCAAGCCGTAGTAGTAGTAGTATTGTCGTTTAAATTGATTTGTTTGCTTACTGTACTTACTCTGTTAACTACTGAGATGATCAGAATGTCAGGACATGACGGGTCAACTTCTGTCCTTGTTTGGTTGGAAAGTTGGTTTGAAGTGTCGTGATGTTGTGTGAATCCCAGCAGCAAGCGGAGACTTATTTATCATATTCTTACTCTTACCACTGGTTTTAATTCTCATGTCGTGCTTCATTGTGGTACTTGCTATTAGAGGTCTAACCTTTCTGGTTTTGTATGGCCAAATTTAGAGCCAGTTCCCGAGGACTCAGCTTACTTCTACCTCCAAGATGGTCAATACTAGAGGGATGATCGCGGGAGGACACGAGTGGGTTTCTTGCTTTCCTGCTTATTTTGCTACTAACTTTACATTTTGCCGCTTGGCACCGACATGTTAGTCGGATAGTCTTGTACTTACTTTTACATAATTGTAACTAAGTAGATTGCAGCTGATAACGATTGTGTATACCTTGTTATATAATCTGGCTATGTTTTGTAAAGCCATATCTCAAGAACATTTCGACTGAGCGTTTGGGACGCCTTACTACTTTATCTTATATGTTCTCTATTACTGTTTCTTGATTGAATGATTGAGACAATAGATGTTGAGTAACCCTAGTGAGACTTTCATGTAGTATGTACCCCCTCGTCTTTTAGACAGCATTGATCGTATTATACGGTATTCACCTACCCGTAATACGTAGCTGGCTGAGTCACTCCCCCGCTCTCCGGTATTCTGGTTCTGGGGCATGACATTGGTGTTAGCCAATTGCTTGGACAGTGCGTCCACTTTCAGTTGAGCCCGCATCTGGTCCTCAACATACACTTCCTGTGGGAGATCTTCGAGAGAAATCTCCAACTTCTTCCTATGCATGTTTGCATAGAACTTGCTCCACCCAGCAGGGAGCTTAGAGACGATCCCACCAACCACAAACTTGTCGGTAAGGGGCATCGCCTCATCCTCCAACTTCTGTCGCAGCTTCAGGAACTCCTTCACCTGCGAGAGCATTGGCTTTTCGTCTTTAAAGAACCACTTGTGATATTTCTCAACAAGAAATATTTTACTCCGGTTCTTATCTTCGTCATAAAGTTTCTCCAAAGACTCCCAAATCTCTCTGGCTACAGACTTCTTTGAATAAGATTCGGCAAGGGAATCTTCCATAGCATATAGGATCATAAGCCTGCAAATTCTATTGTCCCTTCTCCACTTGTTCTGGTTCTTAGCAGCCGTAGCGATTGCAGCTGCAGATCCAGTTTCTGGAACAGTAGGTTCCTCCTCAATCAGCACGTGATCAACATCAGAGAACTAAATATTGAGAAAAATATTTTTTTTCCAAATTTGATAGTGCTCACCATCAAATTGTTCTAACTTAGAGAAGTTAGGATTGATTAACAAAGCACGAAAGTTTTCCATCGTAGCAATAAAGCTTTGAGATTGTTATTGCCGGGGAACAATTTTCGATGAAAAACTAAAAAAAATGAAACAATTGTAAATACAACGTTTCTATGCAACACTTCAAAGAAGGTGCACAACAGAGATCCTAAGAGGATTCTGGATTACGAGAATCTAAAAAGATTTTGTAATCAGTAGCAAACGACAGTAGCACTTCTAAACAGAAGGTACGAATCGAATTGCTAATTACAGCAGCGATGACAGACGAAAGATGGAAGATGGCCTGCTGGGGTGAATGATCACCGTTGCTCAAAGCTTTATTCGTCCCACACGAACAGCTTCCAGGAACCAGCAAGTTCGACGGAGAACTTTGGAACATTCCTGCTCTTCTGACTCCTCGGATCGTAGCACGGACTTCCGTGCAAAAGCAACGCCGGTGCAAAGCTTCTTTTCTCTCTTACAGTCTCTGTTTACTTGTGTTAAAAAATACTTGTAAACTTTCTTAACTTTCTGTGTTCACTTCTATATTTGTCCTGTGGAGAGAAGAGACCTTATATAGGCCTGAATGGCAACTGTCCAGTTTGCACAATGTTCGGAACGTGGTAAAAACCACTCCGAACGTGCAGTAACCGTACAGATCATGCACATGCACGATCTGTAGCAAGTTGCACCACTCGCATGCGCCTTGCAAATCGCGCGCAGAACGTGCACTGAGCCACTTGCGCTACTTGCGCGCCCTGTGCGCCCTACGCACCCTGCGCCACCCGCGCAACTGGGCGCACACTTGTGCGTGCAACTGGGCGCATCACTGGGCGCACAATTCGGCGCGCACCTGGTCACGCAACCTGGACGCGCAACCTGGCCCGCGCACCTGGAAATAAATTTACCAAGTCCGAGTCCGAGTCGCTAAGCCCCTGCGGGACTTATCTCCCATGGAAATAAATTTTCCAAGAGCAAAAAGCATGAATGCTTTCAATTGTTGATTTAGCCTTTTTTCTATTAGAAAAATAATCCCACATGGCACACCCATGTGTACCTCCACACCACATGTGCATCTCTAAAAGTGCATAGCTAATATATAGAGATACAACTCCTTTGGCCTAGCCGATGTGGGACTAAAGTTCCAATATAAAAATGCCAAAATCCAACATGACCGACGTTAAGATTTGGACCTTCAAATTACTGTTTATTTACATACGTAAACAGTGATTTGGAAATCCAAACTCTACCGATCAGTTTTTAAATCCAAACCTTAATATCCATTATTATATGAGACCTTGTTACTAAATAATCTATTATGTTACAACAAGCCCATAGTGTCCTCTCCCTTATCCATATGGCTCTCCATCAAAATTTGGACCACCAAATGGGAAGGTATCTTATTTTCTTTGTCGATGGAATGAATGGTGCTTTGACACGTCCCCCTTCGAAGTATACCAAAAGTGCTCTCTCCATATCCATATGGTTCCTCATAGGAAAAAAAAAATGCAAAAACAATATTTTTTATATTTTATATTTTTTAATTACAATTCATACATACCTACAAATCTTTAATGTTGGGAGGCTAAAAATAATATTTGTTATTCATTTGTAGATTTCTTTTTTTTTGGGGATTACAGTCCATACACACCTGCAAGTTTTTACTGTTAGGAGGCTTAAATTCTGCCGACTCTGCGGGATAGCCATGTTGTTTTTCACATGAATTATAATCACCGGACATTATTTACTTCTAGATGATATAAAATATTTAAATTAGATGATATTCTTAAAAGTTGGAAGAAACCAAACGCTATATTGGCTTGTGACAGTGAGAGGCATCCATGTGATTTGTGTCGCCATTAGTTGGTTTGAAATGTCACGTTCAAAAAAGGCTCCTTTCACATGCAACAAGTGATGCTCGACTATACAAAATTAGTATAGCGTTCGTTCATATGGAAGGAAGACCACTCGGCAAAAATTGACATCCAACTAAATGGGATTGACTGATTCTTCTTTAGGCCCACAATAGGAAAGAAACACGTGTATATAATTAAGAAAAAAAAAATTGAGTTATCCACCGTTTAATTTATCATAATTTAAGGTGCATTCCAGCAAAGTACCATAAAATCTTCCATTCTTAACAAAAATCGTCAAGAACCAGCAGTCAACTCTTTTGACCTACATAAATAAATAAATAAAAATTGAGTTACACTCTAATTATTTTTACTATAATTCAAGGTGCATTCCACTTATTTGAGGGTATTTTAGTCATAATTCAAGGTGCACCCCACAAAAAGAAAAATTTTGAATTGCATCCTACTTATGTTAGTTATTGATGATTTCTGCAAAAAGTAAAAAAAAAAAAAATTATGTATTATGATAATTCAGTAGAGTACGCCCTGGTAAAAGAAGAAATAAAGTAGATAATTAAATGAGATCGAGGAAAGTTATATGTTGAAGCATGATACATGGGGGTAGTTGGCCCTTAAGACAATCTTACAACTACCCGTGAAGGGAAGTGATCAAGACATGGGGGAAGTGATCAAGACTTCCTCTTAGCACTACGGCTAAGTATTCATTCTTTCATGGAGCATGGACGGAGGCTAGGGTGAGCGTTAGGTTTATTCGGTTTCAATTCATGAATTTGAGTGAGCCGGGCCAGACTCGGGCCGGACCTCTTGAGTCCATAAACTGTTACGGGTCGGACTATGATAAAAATTTTAAGCCCAGTCCAGCACATGATCCACAGTACGGTGGACTTCGGATCGTGCCGGACCGGAGCCGGGTCGCACTGGAGGTCATCATTTTAATGAATTCATGTATGAATGCATTCATGTATGTTGTTGTTACAGCAACTTGCAACTAATATATATTGAAATGAATTTAATTGAATTTCAACTCAAGTCAGTTCAAACATTCACTTCATTTCAATTCAATTCACTACTATACTATATAATCATAATAATAACTGAGGCCACCACCACTTGCACTTGTTGCTCTCGGCAGTGGTACAAATCATATTTGGAGGGCAGAGTGTTTGTTGTGTACATATTTTTCTTTTCTTTTCCTTGTGAAAGTGACAATACTGCTGTTAGCTAGTAGGATTTGGGACAAATCAAAGAGATTGTGCAGGAGATGTTGCAACCGGGTCGGACTTCGGGCCGGGTTGAGCCTATATTATGGGCCAATATATGTGGTCCGGCACGACCCAATATACTGGGTTGGGCCAGTCTGGGCCCACGATTAATCGGACCAAGCCGACACATGGGCCTATTTTTCGAGTCGGGCTCGTGCCGGACTGGGCCAGCCTGGCCCAATTGACAGGTCTAGTTTCAACTGAACCATAATAGTCAAAATCGAACAAACCGAAATTTTAAAAATTCAAAAATGAAACCTAATCTAACTGAATAACGATTCGGTTTTTCGATTGGACCATTTCTATTGTATAACAGGTAGGGTCCAAAGTTAAAATCGTGGTTAAATGATATTAAAAATTATAATCTCTATACACATATTTGTTGTATTTGCCCCCAAAATTAGACTAGTTATTAAATTACCAAAGTTTGTCTTCAAAAGTCATAAATAGAATTGTTGTTTCAAAATATACACATTTTAATCACAACATATGTGTCACGTCCCAGAATACTGGAGAGCGGAGGGCAGACACAGCCAGTTACGTATATTGAAGTGAATCCCACCTCGCAATACGGTCACGACTGTCTAGATGCATGAGGGTTTAACTACAAGCTATTAATCTCTTAAAGTCAAGAACAAGCCTAGTGTCTCAATCTCAAGCAAGCAAGTAAATGTAACAAGATGGTAGATCATTAGACATACAAAGTAAGGCGTTCCATACATTACATATTCAGATGATCATGAAGCTAGTCATACAAAATGCGAAGACTAGCAAGAGTTAAGTCATACATGATCAACCCTAGCATTTGTCAATCATATTACAGCCCTTTAGCAGACAGAAAATATAAGCTTTTAACCCGAGCTAACACTTGTTCGACGGCTAAACGTCTCAAAAGAATAATTTACAATGGAGTGGGAGAGCAAATAGAACCCACTCATTGCCAGGGTTGCGTCTAATATTCACCATCTGGCTGGAAGGCCGGAAGATCCTCGGGTGCTACTCCGAAATCTGGCCATACAAAACCGGCTGGATCAGACTCCAGAAATGGCAAGTGCCACAAGGAAGGCTTCACTTAAGAACTAAAACCAGCATATTAGCACATGATACATAGAGGATAACGAAAAACGTGAGTTAGAGAAAACAGGGTGATAAACGATAAGATAACTAAAGGACTATTCTAGTAACTAAGTTACAACCCGTAAACCAAATAAGGACCGGGGTTGTAACCCTTCACCTGAACAGAACTTAGTCTCTACCCGATTATCGATAAGGTAAAGCATAACAGTAACGTGCTAAAGTAATCATAGACTGGCACTGTCTAGACAAGACTAGACTGGACTCCATCCATCAATCACGGCCAAGTAATAAGTACGGCTTGATACTTTAAATAACTAGGGTTATCACAAGCCAAGTTACTAACAAGATGCATTGAGATGTTTCAACAGCCACAAGTCCTGCAGACTTAATCCAGGTTATCCAGTCGCAAGTTGAGAGAGTTGGATTAGGTGACTTGGGGGCACATGACAGTGTGCTGAAAATATGCCCTACTCGACGGCATGCTACAAGTCCAATTAGAGCGCCCAGATAACGGAACTGCCTGTAGCTGAAAAATCTCTTCATGGACTACTTGATCAATCTAGTCATTATCCTAGTCAGATTCAGTATGAATCCCTGACCGTGGTAACCAGGAATCCATATGCAAGATGAGACATGTAGTTTATATAAGCACAACCATCCACGGTGTCAAGACAAGAGTTACTTAGCAAGTCAAGTTAGCCGTCGCAACAACATATCAAGATTTATCATGTTAGGTTACTTATCAAGATTACTTGTCAAGAGTGCGCCTCAGCGGTCCACTATCAAGTCTATTCATGTCATGCTGCTTGTCAAGAGTGCACAACGATGGGTCACTATCAAAAGTTATCATATAAAGTCACATTGTCATGTCGTGTTCATGTAAGTGCACCACGGTGGGCCACTATCAAGGAGTTATTAGAGAGTGTACGTGCCATACCAAGATCGTGTTTAAAGCTCAGAATACATGTGCAACATGGAAAATAACATTATAGGACTAGCCAAGTAAAGAGTACAGGCAAAGTCACAACTCACACTAAGGACCATGGAGGCAAGCATGGATAATTGCAAGAGAAGGCACAAGGGGTCAATGGGGTGACATGGAGAGCATGCGCTCAGAGCTATGCGCCCACTGCTATGCGCTAGAGGTTATGCGCCTAGGGTCATGTGCCTATGGCTAGTCGTTTTATGGAGACTCAAGTGTTTAGGGAGGGCATGCGCCAAGAGCTATGCGCCTACATGCATGCGCCCACATGAGTGAGGCAGGGTGCATGGTAAGCTAAGTCTGGAGCCATCTATACTGGCTATGTGGGCGCATAATAAGGACTATGTGCCCACATGTATGTGCCCACATGAGTGAGGCAGGGTGCATGGGAAGCTAAGTCTGGAGCCATCTGGAGCCATCTATATTGGCTATGTGGGCGCATAATAAGGGTTATGCGCCCATTGCAAAGGAACACCATGACTTAACACATATTTGAAGTTATGTGTATAAGCAAGTAAAAGCTATGGGGGAATATAAAGCTATGCGTCCACACTGAGGAAGGCATGGAGCTTGGGGACATATAAAGGGCTATGCGCCCAAGGCTGAAGTTACTGTGGGCACATAAAATGCCATGAGCCCGCACATTGTTCTTCTTCTCCTACCCGAGAAGAAGAACCATGGAACCCATGAACTTCCAAAGTCCATAAATCACTCAAAATAACTCGAAATCCGGATTTTCAAAGGTCCATTTTGAGTAAAATTGAATTCTCTACAACATGGAACAATCAAAACTTGAAAATAAAGAAGTTTGATAGATCAAAACCCAAGAAAACTAAGATTTAAGAAAACTTAGATCTACAAGAATTAATCCTCCAAAACAAAAAATGCTAAGTACTAAATAGTCTTAGAAGCTTGTAGGGAAGACAATGGAACAAATAAAATAGAGTTCCTCCATGAAGCAAGTTACACTTGCCTAAGGGTTTGGAAGAGAATTAATGGAGGAGAGAAATAAATGAAAGGGTAAATGAGGAGAGAGGGAGGGGAGTTGGGTTATAAAGGGGGTTATCATGATGAACTATCTTCACCCAAACCAAACCAAAATAAACCAAGCCAAGCTAAACCAAAACCAAACCAAGCCATACTAGACAAGTCAAAATACGGGTCAAAAATATGTACACGTATACTGGAAATACGTATAACGAAAAACATGAGTGACAATATGCGTAAAAAAATTGAGAGTATTTACATAATTGTACAAGTTTTTTTTTTTTGGTTTTGAATCGCAACTGAAACCCAAAACCGAAAACAGAAACCAAATAATTTTTTTTACTATTTTTCAAACTAAAACTAAAACCGAAACCAAACCAAATCTTTTTCAAGCCAAATCGAAAAATTATTATTTCGGTTTGGTTCAATTTTCGAATAATGCTCACCCTAATGGAGGTCCCTCCCTCTAGAACTTGACAGGTTCACATAATCCGACCAGACCTAAGTCATATCCGGTCTATATACTCTTCTTCTTCTTCTTCTTCTTCTTCAGATTAAAGATAGAATCAAGAGATCCACAGTCGAATTTTTAGTTAATATAAAACATTAAACATTGAACATAATAGCAAATACGAAATTTGAGCACCGAGAAGTATACTACAATACCAAATCTAATATAAATACGAAAACGGATGACAAAATTCTTGAGATTTTGAAAACGTGCATTATAATCACACATATAGATGGTAGATCATGATTGCGCACGTGTAAATTTTTAAGATAATCATGAATCATTCACTCATAAAGCTCCATGTTAGCAACATCTCCATCATTAACAACATCTAATGATATACTTCTTAAGTGCATTTTGAGTTTTGTACAATGGAACATATAAGATATTGTACAACATCACAACATCGTACATTTTGCAAAGTATGCAAATATTTTGTATTTAAATTTCATGCTAGTTTTTGTCTAAAAATTTGACTTTAGACATTTTTGAATATATAATATTTTATACACAAAGCTAGTCAAATTCATACTTTCGTGTTTCGACGTCAAATAGAAAAGAGATGGGATAGAAAAAAAATATTATAATAATGATATTTTTAATTAATTATGCCTAATAATTATTTACTAATACTAATTATTTAATTACTTACTAATACCAATTATTATTAGTATTAACATTATGACAAATGTTTTTGCTATAAGATTTCAAAAACCCAATTCTCAATGCCTTAGTTCTACCGGAAAAAAAAAAGACTCCTCACTCTCCTCTTCTTGACGGATGAGAGCAACACAGGGCCGGCCTTGAGCTCATAGGAGTCCGAGACAAAATTTTAAAATAGGACCCACTTACATAATGTAAAAAATATTTAAAACTAAAAAAAGAAAAAATAATAAATAAAAGACAGATTTGAACTAAGGACCTTTTGTATACAAGCCTAACATACTATATACTACACCACAATAACTTTTAGGTTAGAAGTGCCCATTGTAGATACTAGTTCTAATTTGGATACAAAATTATTGACATATTTGTGTTTATACTATTTTTTTGGGCCCTCATGATCCGTGGGCCCTGGATTGTCGCCATGTCTGTCATGAGCCAGGGTCGGCCCTGGAGCAATGATAATAGCATTCCAAGGCTAAGCCTTTGTCGCTGCCGCCATCTCTCTCCCATGCCGATCGTCGAGACCACCACCCCTCTCCACCCATTCTTCTCCTTCCTTTGTTTCTCTTCCAACAGTCTCGAACCAGTCCCTAACCACCACTGTCACCACCAATGGCCGCCTCCATCCCCCATCATCGGCGACACCGCCACCCCTACTTCTTCCCCTAGAACCACACTACTACCAATTCCTCTCTTTCGCCACCTAGGTATGGATCTGTTGGCCAACGCAGGCAAGGCCAGTAAAGTCGGAGGAGGACTTCTGCTGCGGGCGAGGCCAATGACGTCAAGTACAAACTCAGGCCTCGTTTGGTACACTGTAATGTAATCGTAATCGAAAAATAATTTAATGAAAAAAATTATTTGATTATATTACGATTATGATTAACGGAATCTCAATTTGAAGGAGCAAATTGTAATACACCGCTCCGCACTGTGCATTATGCTGAGTCGTTGACTCGAAGAGTTGCGTTGACCCGATTTCGTATCGATGCGAATCGATACAAAGTGTTAAGTTGTCCCGAGCAATACATCGAACTAAGTCGATGCGAAGAGTCGCCTTGTCCCAAAGAATGCATCGAATGAATCGATGCGTAGCGCCGCGTTGCCTCGAAGGATAGGTGCGTTGAGACGGCTCGAAGATTCTAAGAAATCGAATCGACCAAGGCGCAAGTCCGAATCGATGCAAGTATTAATTTTAGTTGGTTTCATGTGCAGGCTATACGTTTACGCTGAAATGTTAGAGGTCGATCTTTTACCTTATTCAGTAAGGGGTCCGCGAAAGCAAATCGTCGCCTTGCGACGGGCTGAGACTTGGGCACGGTAAGCCAAAACGGACGTATAATTCAATGAAGTACGAAGTACTCGAATGGCTAAGTCAGGAGAGTTGCCCGTGCAACAAAGTTATGAAATCGAGCCGCAACGGCTCGACGAAACGACAAGACATATCGATTCAAGGTGGGGGGACATTAACTCTCTTTTCTACTCCGTCATGCTTAAGTAAAATACATATCATTGAATTCTGAGTTAACCTATCAACGTCACGGGCGTGGCTCGATAGAGAGATAAACGTAGTGCGTGTCGAACACTAGATAGAACAATTGAAATGAATCGTACGACAGACGTACGAGTCGCTATGGAACATTGGATATCGCAAAGGCGAGCGCCTCGGTGCGCAACCCGCAAGAACATGAGATAACTGTACTCGGCGAGTGCCTTAGTGCACGAACCATACCGTGCCTTCGCGTACGAGTTAGAACGGCTAGAACATTGAAAGACAATAGGCGAGCGCCCTAGCACGCAAGCCACGGACATTAAACACTAAAGTATGGAAATACGGCTTCGACGCGTGCGGCAAGTGCACGACGCGAAGGATAGATGATAAATGTGTCAAAACGTGCATACGTGCACGAGATAATAAAAGATGGCTTCGTTGCGAGAGAATACAGTTGTGGCATGAATGTGGCAGAACTGTCGAATATGACATGATGCCTCGAAAGGTGTTCGAGACCTTCGGGTCGTTCAGTTAACGAGCATTGAGTTGAGGCATGATGCCATTGAAAAATTAAAACGAAGTATGAAACGTAAGAACATAGAAAGTTAACGGAAGAAATACGAGATAATAATGCGGCATGGTGCCTTTGAAATGTTCACGGCCTTCGGACGTTCATTGAGGACATTCGGACGTTGTGCCAATTGAAATAGAGATAAGCGAACTTGCTTGGTTGTATGAAAGATAAGATTCGTTGCATGGTCAAATGGACTTAAAGATATAAAAGCCCGTACATAGGTATTCCCTCGAACGCGACGTGCTAGGGCGCTGGGACCGTTCGGCCTAGGAGGGATTCGTTTTCGGTATTGTTGGTGCACTTCATTTAGATGGGTAGCGACCGTCTGGTGAATATGATAAGCCACTTGCTGCGATTATTTCAGTGACCTCTGATGTTGGTTAGCAACCGCACAGAGTTAACATCGTCTTATGTTTCGATTTCGATAAATATAAGTCCATTCTAACCCGGAAAGCTAGTGACCTTCATATAGTTAAGGGCGATGGGTTTGGAAGTGCAAGGTATACGTATCCTGCATGGATGGATCCTGAATAGAGGGCACTTATAACATGACAGGAAAAACTGATAGGCGTATTTACCTTGCATCGGTGCAAGGGCGAGTGCGTCGACTTGGTAAGAAGTCGTGCCACGGATCAAATACGAGATTGCTTGCCTGTTTACTTATGCAAATTGAATAACATGCTTGCCATGCTTTACAGTCTTCGAATGCTATGAACTCATCCTAAGGAGAACATAGAAAGAGAACTAAATTGTATGTTTGTATGAATCAATACAATACTAAATGTCGGTTTATTAAGTGGGTTTTTGATCAGTACAACGAGGACAAAAGTACTAATCTCCCACTAGTTTGCAAGCAGGTTCAGGGATTGGTCTGCTCGCGGCGGAGCTTCGCTTGAATGCGTTGAGGCTTAGAATGCCGTGTAGGGTGTGAAAAATTCTGACACGCTGACATAAGACCAAGTCAACCAAAAGCCATACGCTCAGCCAAAGGCCATACGCTCAGTACAAAAATCATACGCTCAGTGAATATATTATTATTTCTTGACTGACAGCACAGCATACACTCAGTGGACAATGAATCTGACACTTCGTCTTTCGTGCAAAGAACAGCTGTCTTAGGAGAATTAACCGTCGTATGGATTTTCGAGAGTTAAT
The DNA here is from genome assembly GCA_029216955.1 of Iris pallida. Classification (NCBI taxonomy): domain Eukaryota; kingdom Viridiplantae; phylum Streptophyta; class Magnoliopsida; order Asparagales; family Iridaceae; genus Iris; species Iris pallida. The sequence continues at coordinate 2,252,185 of JANAVB010007196.1, read as the reverse complement.
TTCGTCTTTTACGAAGACAGCTCATTAGCCATCATAAATGCACAAGCCATCATTACTGTCATTTCTGACAGCCTGTCAGCCGTCATATCTGCAGCACGACGCTCGAGAGATATTCATCAGTTATTAAGAGATATGGCGTATTCGAGAAGATTGAGGACAGCCACGTGTCTACTTCCCCAGTCATACGACTCCTCATCAAGGTAGCGTATGGACTTCATACGACTCCTCATCAAGGTAGCATATGGACTTCATAGGACTCCTCATCAAGGTAGCGTATGGACTTCATACGACTCCTCATCAAGGCAGCGTATGTACTCCATACGACTCCTCATCAAGTGAGCGTATGTACTCCATACGACTCCTCTTCAAACAAGACAATGTATGCTAGTCATGCTTCTCCAAAAGATAGCGTATCAAAGCAAATGCATTCAGAAGTACTTCAAATGTACAGTCAACATACGTTCTCATGTATCCTGTATTCGGTTACCTACTCACTCAGAAGTTATGCAACATGGCATTCATGCCATCAATCTCTCCTGGATATACTCCACTACTCTCAACCGCACTCCAACGTGTCTCCACCAAAATTCGCCACGCGTCCCTGCAGTTATGCACACGTCAAGTAACTGACTGAGCGTATGTCCAGAGCAGTTATCCAGAACTCTATAAAAGAGAGTTTCTCCACCTTCAACAGACACTACATTCAATTCAGAGAGAACAGAGAGATTGCCTAGTTGCTGTCCAAGTTCTTCGGGATTTGAGCCTTCTTCATCGCATCATCCAAGGGATAAAGTGATCGTCTTCTAGATCAGATTCCTACAGTTGTAATTTTCTCAGAAACACAATAAATAAATAGAATTTATTTATGGAAAACAAATTGGCGACTCTGCTGGGAAAAGCTGTCTCCTATGACGAGATAGCAACAACATAATGCGATACTTCGTCGATCGGTTCGACGAAGAAGATGATGGTCGTACAATTCGACCAGTCTTTATACATTCAAGAACCAAAAAGACAAAAGAATAAAAGACAAGTTTCTACACAGAGACTATCTTCAAATACTTCCCAGTCTGTTTTCACAGATCTCTGGGAACATCTGCAAAACAAGCTGAAAATCAGTACTCCATCTCTCTGATATTGCTCATATTCGTCAAAAAGAGCATTGTTGTAACTTCCAACCTCCGGTCGTGATCCAGTATTGTTGTTCACCGAAAAGACGATCTTTCTTCGAACGAATTCAACATGAACCAATAACAGACGAAGACGAACCTCTTTATGCTTCCGTCAACATGACCTCTAGAAATACTGGGGGTAGAATACAATCTGATTCTGAAGACGGTGTTTACCTCGGCACCAGATCCAGAACCAGAGCTTCGATCGGTGTCTCTTCTTCTCATCCAGATGATAATCCTGGGATCACGGAAGACTTCCTAGGAGAGTCCAACTTCCCAGTATTAACTCCCGTGAATAGCCTCGGAAAAGATACTGATTCTCATAGCGACGATTCGGAACAGACTGTTTCATCGTCGATACCTCGAATAATTACCACTTATATGGTAGATGGCAATCACGAACCTTCAACAAGTACTGAGGCTCATGAACAAAGGATTTCTTCCTTGGAACAACAGTTACGAGCCATGGCGGATACATTGACTGCTATGCATACTCTTATGCAAGCTCAGCAACAAACTCAGCAAGTTCAACAAACAGCACCACCAGTGGTATTAAATACTCCCGTTGCCCCAAACCTGGAACCTTCTACTATTCCGGGGGTACAGTCTAATGTTCATGTACAGCCCACTCCGAGTCAGTCCGGAGCTGGGGGTGGTACATATGCTGCAGTCCCTCCTCCTAATTATACTCAGCAAGCAACAACAGCGCAATCTTCTGGAGCAGTCACTGAAGAGTTGAAGAATCTCCGGTCTCAATTCGAAGCATTCAAGCAAAAGGATGGCTTACAAAGATTAGGTATCAAGCAGCCTTACCCCATACAATGGAAGGAGGTATCGTACCCCCCAAAATACAAGCCTCCGACCATCTCTTTCTTTGATGGGACCACCTCCCCAAGTCAGTTCATCAATCATTTTGAAGTGATGACTGATCAATTGCAACCGAGCGATGCCCTCCTTACTCGGGTATTTGTTGGTTGTCTTAAAGGAACCGCTTATGAATGGTATCGAAGTCTCCCTAATGGGTGCATTACTTTGTTTGCCGGATTCAAACAGATATTTCTATAACGATTCTATGAAGGCATTAACGACATGACCATGTCAGCTCTTATACGAATCAAACAGAAAAATAATGAAAGCACTGAGAGCTTCATTGAAAGATTCAGAAGAGAAGCTCTAAAAATGCCTCTCGGAACTCCCGATGCCGTCACTATCGACACTTGCAAGTCGAATCTCTTACCAATCATCAGCATGTGGGCAGGATCCACTCAATTCCAAGATTGGCCTTCCTTCATCGTCAGTGCCAAAGCTGCCGAAGTCAGTGCCGAGACTTTCAAAGGTCTGGGGGTACACATGACTCCCAATGAATCAAGTCAAAATACTAGCAATAGTACGCGACCCAACAATCGCAAAGGAAAAGAGACTCTCGAAGTCAATCTCCAGAGCAAAAATCAAGAGGTAATATCTGCCCAAACTACCCCCGCTCCAACAAATCAACAACAGAGACCTCCTCGGCCGAAAGAAGAATACTCTTTCGACGACGACGATGTTCAAGGTATCTTCGAATGTTTACTTAAAGGTAATAAGATACAATTGCCAGAGATCAAAAAGCCTGATGAAGCCAACAAGACGGATCATCCAAAATACTGTCCATATCACAGAATGCTGGGTCATACAATACAGTCTTGCTTCGTATTAAAAGGAAAGATCCAAGAAATGATCAAATCAGGAGCTGTGACATTAACACCTAAAGACAAGACAGTCACAGCAAATGTGATTTCGATGCAGTTCGGTGACTTCCCTCCGTTATTGGTGGAAAATGGGATTGTCCCTATCCCCACAGCAACCCTTGAAGTTGTGAATATACCACCAGCTCAGAATGAAGGACTTGTTCCAGTCACCACTAAAAAGGGAGAGATTATGTGGATCCATCCCGATTTAGTGACAGAGTTTGAAACGTCTCCCTCTTCTCCTTGGAAGGCTCCTTTGTCTAAAAAGAAGCCTGGAAAGACTAAGTCATGCCATATGACTTCTAGCATCACACCCAATCTTTCTCTAACCTCTACTTTCATCCTAGCAGGAAAATCACCCCATAGAGAGGTAAAAACTGTACCTCGATCCGAAGACAGATACAAACCTGCGTTTTATCTATATAGTTCACAATCTCGTGAATTAATGGCGAAGATGGGTTATGATCTAGCCACTGCTCCTGGTTTAAGCTCCGGCAAAGGACTCCGAGCACCTTTAGCTCTCACTTTGAGACATAATCAATCCCGTGTTGGCCTCGGTTTCTGGACTGAAGCTCTCATCAAGCACCAAGAAACCAAGAACAAGATGAAGGATTGCAACATGGTTTCAATAGACCCTGAGCCTGAAATCGAAGCTCTCTCTGGAACCCGGTCAGGAAAAACATATCTGAAAGATTATGCTGAAGTTCCTGAAGAAACTCCTGATGTCCCTCCGGTTGCAGCTCCAGCACCCATCTCTAACGAAGAACCTTCCAATGCTCCTGCTGAAACGGTTCCCTCTAAATCAACAACAGCCGACAAAGGGAAGCAACCCGCTCGCTTCGATAAACCAATCAAGAAGTCTCTTTCTCCCGAATTGTAGAAGCCATACAATTTTGACATTCTGGCTCAACATGCTAACACTCCAGCCAAATTGTCCATCTTCGAACTTTTACGTTTATCCAAGGAAACTCGGGAAACGTTAAGTGAAGCTCTACTGCAAGCAGACTCTTGCTTGACTCATCTGAAGAAACCGGAAGCAGAGCCGGTTACTTGCCTACATTGCAACAGTGTTTTGGAAATCATTTCGAACATTACTTTTACCCAAGACGATATGCTTCTAGAGGACAATCGTCATGATCGACCTCTCTACTTCACTGGGTATATTGACACGATGAAGGTAAACCGTATTCTAATTGATCCTGGATCAGCTCTAAGTATTATACCTAAGAGTCTCTTGGATGCCTTATGGATTCCAGTTCATCATCTAGTCAAGATAGTCACTACCATTTTAGGGTTCAATCAAGGCAAGAGCGAACCTCTAGGGAAAATTCGCCTAAAAATACAAATAGGCAATTTTCGGGCGAGCGTCACATTCTACGTGATCGAGTTAGTTGGATCTTACAACTTGCACTTGGGAAGACCTTTTCTCCATGAACACCATATCGTCCCCTCAACTCTTCACCAGTGCTTCAAATACATTGATGAAAAGGGAGAAGTTCAAAAGGAAGTCGCAGACATTAATCCTTTCAGAGGAGTCGAAGCTTACTACAGTGACTCTCGCAAGTACAAAGATGAGTATTCAAAAGTCTTACAAGCTATGGATGATGATGAGACATCGAAAGTTGACACCTTTGTTATTCCTGTAAAAGGGCGTATCACTCATCCGCGGTCTACTAAATCATCTGAAGGAAGTACCACTTCATTGCCTCCCCAAGCTCTACAAAATTCACTGATAATCCCTGTCAGTGGACGCACCACTCTCTCACCATCTCCTCAGGCCAGACCAGATACTCTAGTTATTTCAGTCAGTGGACGCACTACTTATCCACAATCCTCTTCAAGGGAGCTCACCTCCTCTGAGCCTTTTGTTATCGACCTTAATCGAAACAAAACTCCTACTACCTTAATCGAAACAAAAATCCTACTCATCCTTCTTCTCCCTCTTTAGTCATTAATTTGACTAAATCTACTAAGGCTCAGCCTTCTTCTATAAATACAGCATCTGATATTAATAAAGTATCTCCTTTACAGTATATTGATGTTTGTAATCATGTACAAAGTTATTTACATTTGCTAGATAGCTTAGAGCCACTAACTATAGGAGTTGTTCAAACTCTTCATACAGAAGTAACATTAGAGTATGTACAAAATTCATACTTCATTGTTCCTATTAGAAGGTCAGGAGAAACTCCAATATTCTTCTGCAAAGGGCCGCAGAATCCTCCTAATCTGGAAGATGACGACAAAAACGATGATACCGGAAGGTTACAATTACGTCGCTATAGTCAACAGTCCAAAAACATCATCAAGAACATGGGCTATGACTTCAGAACCGGCCTCAGTAGGGGAAAAGGAAGAAGAATGCCTGTTCGAATTCCTCCCTTGAAATATGGAAGAACAAAAAGCGGATTGGGTTACATTACTCCTACCCCTTTCATCAACACAATCCATGAGGATCCAGAATCCAACGGAGACGGACGATCTGATTCTTCTGATTCCGACACAAGTATCGGCGACTTTCATCGTTCTACTCTATCCGTCAATATGGTCTCCGCCAACGGTCTGTAAGAAAATGATGAAGATAAAGATTTTGAAATATCACCCGAATTGGAACAATGGGCTCAAAGATTAGACAACCAATGGGAATTCAGGTTCGAACAAAGAGAACCTCCTACTGAAGATAAATTGATCCAAATTGATGTTGGTGAAGAGGGATCCCCCAAACCAATATTCATCAGCGAAAGTCTTTCAGAAACCGATAAGCAAGACATGATCAAGCTTATTCATGATTACATCGATGTCTTCGCCTTGAGCTACGAGGATATGCCAGGATTAGATCCGAGGATCGCAACACACAAACTTAATATCATGCCGAATGCTAAACCGGTCAAACAACAACAGCAACAGTTTCGTCCAGACATTATGGATGCAATTGAAGCTGAAGTCAACAAGCTTATGGCTTCCGGATTTATCCGAGAGGAACAACATCCTGAGTGGGTGGCTAACATTGTTCCTGTTCTCAAAAAGACTGGTAAGATCCGAGTCTGTATAGACTTTCGCGATCTCAATGCGGCTTGTCCTAAGGACGAGTTTCTTCTTCCAATCACCGATGTCATGATCGATAACACGTGTGGTTTCGAACGAATGTCATTTATGGATGGGTATTCGGGGTACAACCAAATCAAAATGTTTCCAGACGACGAGAGACATACTTCTTTCAAAACGCCGATCGGTACATACTGTTACACAGTAATGCCGTTTGGTCTCAAAAATGCAGGAGCAATATATCAGCGAGCAATGAGCACTATATTCCGCGAACATCTCCGGAAAACAGTCGAATGCTACGTTGATGATATTGCAGTCAAGAGTCGACAAAAGGAGGATCATATCCAAGATTTGAAGAGTATCTTTGATTTAATGCATCAACATCAACTTAAGATGAACCCTACTAAGTCCTTCCTGGGCGTCTCTAGTGGTAAATTTCTCGGCTTCGTCATTACCGCTAAAGGTATACACGTGGATCCCGAGAAAATCAAAGCCATCCAAGAGATGCATCCTCCACGCACCTTAAAAGAGCTACGAGGATTTCAAGAAAGAATTGCTTATATCAGGAGATTCATATCCAATTTATCAGGACGCTGCAGACCGTTCAACAAACTTCTGAAGAAAGGTGTGTCCTTCGTCTGGAACGAAGAATGTCAAAAAGCATTTGACGATATCAAACAGTATCTCATGAACCCTCCGGTTTTGGTACCTTCCATCTCGGAAATACCATTCCTTCTATATGTTCGAGCCATGGATCATTCTCTCGATGCATTGCTCGCTCAGAAAAACAAAGATGGCCATGAACAGGCTATTTATTACCTCAGTCGCACAATGACAGGTGCTGAACCGCGTTATTCTCCAATTGAGAAAGAATGCCTAGCATTAATGTTTGCCGTTCAGAAGACGCGACATTACATCATTGGTCAAACGATTCATGTCATTTCCAGAGTGAATCCCATCAGGATTATGATGAAGAAACCCGGTATTCTCAACTCCAGACTGGCTAATTGGAGAATCTTGTTAGCTCAATATAACATGCATTATATTCCTCAAAAGTCAGTTAAGGGACAGGCTCTTGCTGATTTCCTGGAAGCTCATGCAGTTCCAGAAGATTCTAAATTATATGATGAGATTCCAGATGAAGTCATGGATTCAAATCATGTTTCTGAAGAAACTCCTACCTGGCATCTATTTTTTGATGGAGCGTCTAGAATGGGTCCCAATGGCGATATTGTCGCCGGAGTCGGGATTGTTCTTGTATTCCCGGAAGGGCTGACTATTCAGAGGGCTTATTCTCTGGATCAATCGTGTTCAAACAATGTAGCCGAATACAATGCATTACTCATCGGTCTTCAACTTGCTAAACACCTGGACATTCAGTATTTAGAAGTTTATGGAGACTCCAAACTTATCGTCAATCAAATTAGAGGTACATATGAAGTCCGTCATCAGGATTTGATACCGTATCACCGAGCAGCACTCTCTATGGCCTCTTCCTTTGAAGGTTTCTTTATTGAACACGTTCGGCGAGCCTGTAATACAGAAGCCGATGCTTTGGCCAATCTTGCTGCTGTGCTAGCCATACCGGTCAGACGTCAACAATTAATAGTGGTTTATAACCGGGAGCTATTCTACATCGAGAATAATTTGACTTTGGATTTTTCCTATGATCCAAACGAAAATTCTTTCAACCCTGATGAATTTAATTCCTCCAACCTTAACACTGGATTAGGGTTTGACAGAGCATCCTCGTCTTCTTCCGATTCTACTATGGAATACATCTTTTCCAACAAAACAGAAGTCATGACCGAAGACTGGAGACATCCATTTCTAGACTTTGTATTGTATGACATACTTCCTGATAATCCGAGCGAAGCAGCGTCTATCCGGCGTCGATCTCTCAGATTCTATTATAATCATACGACAAAGACACTATATCGTCGGACCTATGACGGTCTTCTCCTCCGATGCATCGCTGGTGATGAAGCGCAACAGATTATCCGTGAAGCACATGATGGTGTCTGCGGAGCCCATCAACCAGGTCCTAAACTTCAAGATCGTATCCGACGTATGGGTTATTATTGGCCCACGATGGTGGCTGACGCCATTCAATATGCCCGAAAATATAAAGCCTGTCAAATCCATGCAGACTTTATCCATCAACCGTCAGAGTTCTTACACCCGATAGTGGCATCATGGCCCTTCGAGGCCTGGGGCATGGACATCATTGGTCCTATCAACCCACCATCATCAAAAGGACACCGGTTCATTCTAGCAATAACCGACTACTTTTCCAAATGGACTGAAGCAATCCCGCTATCCGAAGTCAAAACTTCCAACGTCATCAACTTCGTCAAGCATCATGTCATCTATCGATTTGGTGTTCCTCGGCGCATTATTCATGATAATGGACCACAGTTCATCAGTCAGAAATTTACTCGATTCTGTGACGACCATCAAATCAATAACCTAGCTTCTACAGCATATAATCTAGCAGCTAATGGATTGCCAGAAGCTTTCAATAAAACCATCATCAAACTCCTGAAAAAGTTCGTTTCTTCTAACAAACGCAACTAGAGCGAGAAGCTTGGTGAATGTTTATGGGCCTACCGCACTACAGTTCGCAATGCGACCGGGTGTACGCCTTTCTCTTTGGTATACATGTGTGAAGCTGTCCTTCCACTCGAGATCCAGATTCCTTCTCTGAGAATCGCAATCTCCAATGAACTTACAACAGAGAACAATGATCATCTTCGACTTCAAGAGCTAGAAGCTCTAGACGAAAAGCGATTGTACGCTCAACAAAATATCGAGCTGTATCAGGCCCGAATTTCAAAAGCTTTTAACCAGAAGGTGAAAGTCAGAGCATATCGGAAAGGAGAACTCGTTCTTACCGTCAAACGTCCTATGACTATGACACATATAAGCAAAGGCAAGTTCGATGCGAAATGAGATGGCCATTCGTCGTAAACAAAGTCTTCTCAAACGGAGCATATCAGCTTACCTCTATGGATGGTAAAGTCACGATGATGCCTATCAATGGCAAATTCTTAAAGAAATATTATGTATAAATCTCGTTGATATATTCAGAGTTTATTTTTTCTCCATAAATGTCGTCTCGATATCGTTATCCCCAGCGGAAATTGATATTCTACCACATATCATCTTCCCAGAGAATTTAATATTCTGTCTTATTAGATCCCCAGCGGATTTAATAAAGATCTCATATAGAAAATCACGTCCATATTATCTCTGAATTTTCTATCTCAGTATCATATTTTCTATTCTATGAAAATGATATCTAGTCTTTTGATTTCCGAGTCCAAAGATCATGAAAAATTGAGTTCAAAGATATCTTTATATCTGAATTTTATTTTCTCTAATCAGTATTAAACTAAATTTTTTAGTTTAATATCATCTGATGAAATTACAAAATTTATTTGTATATTTAATTCTATTAAATATGTCATGTACTATTTACCTCGGAACATATTTTCTACAAAAACATCATACACAAAATCGAAATCAGATCAAATGCTCATTTTCTCAGTCAAAATCAAAATATTGATTACAAGTGAGTATTAATCTATTTAGAAGGAGTAATAATCTCCTGAATATGAGCAAGTACATTATTCATCTTCTCTTCATGAGCTTTACGAATTCGCTCTGTTGCTTCAATCGCAACTATCTGTTGGTCAAAATTAATGATAATAGAACTGCGACGATTGGTTTCTTCTATCTGATCAGTCTGCATCTGTTCCCGCTCTTGCTGTAGAACTTGATAGCGGGTAGTTTCAGTTATACGAGCAGCGATAATATTAGATTGCTTTTTTCTGTGGATGCAATGCGCTCCTGGAGACGAGCTAATTTTTCTTTTAGCTTCTGGAGTTCTTCAGCTCTAGATATTTCCTCAGTTTCCATACATTGTATCTTCTGACGAGTTGATACTATTTCCTCATCATTCGCTATTAACTTCTCAGATGACAAAGCGAGGAATTCTTTCAAAGTAGCCTGCTGGATTTGAGCTTCACGTTCCAGTTGAGCAATCTCAGCCACAGTCAAAGATTTAATATCTTCTTTCTTGATCTCCCAGTATTTGTGGATGGTTACTTCCAAATCATCTAGGAGATGTTCAAAGAAGGTACACTGAGTTTCATAACCAGCCTGTCGCAAAGCTAAGAGCGGAAAATTAATCGCTGCTCGGAGGTTGGAAAAAGGCATAGTCTCGTCCTTCATAAATTGCCTGGAGAATGTATCCAGATATGAATAAATAATATCTGAATACATCGCCATGGTCCTTGCTATCCCCGTTTCAAAACCGGGAGTTACTGCCATTGTAAAGGAAGAAGCTGGAATGGCCTCTATTCTGGAAACAGAAGCATGTGCTTTTGGAGAACTTGATAGATGCGAACTCCCCTCACCAACCTCAGTCCGAACAGGTGGAGCCTGAGTCGAGCTCATCGCTGATGTAGTTCCTACAACTTTTGGAATCAAAGAAGCTTGATCAGAATTAAAGACAATAAAAAGCAAGAAAAGACAAAACTGTACTGAATAAAATATTACCTGAAGTGGGCTCATACTCTGTTTCTCTAGGATCGTTCAGCCCTGTTCGCAGTCTATTCAAAGTGTCTTCTGACACTAGTCTTATTTTACTGCTTCCTGCCCCAGAGGTACTCGGAACATGGACTTCTATTTCTAGAAGGTTCTCTGGCTCTGGAGTCAACCCCGAATGTTGGCCGGCCGTCTTCAACTCATCGACACGGATTTCAGTTGGTGACTCATCTTCAATCTCCATATCCTCATCTTCAAAGGAATGAGACGAAGGTTCATAGTCAACTTGTTCTTCTTCAGATGGTTTGGCATGCTCATCCACTACCTTGGAAAGATCCTCGGCAGCCAGTATTGTTCGATTAGGAGATGGCTTAGCTGCCGATTCTTCTAGCACGTCCTCTGCAGCAGGTTCTATATTAGCGTCCTGCGTGGGCTGCACTTCCGAGGGTACAGGGGAAGAAACTTCAATAATCTTCTTGGCAGTAGAAGATCCCGCTTCAACTCCTTGTTGAGGAGCAAGGACAGTTTGTTTCTCTCGAGCCAATCGTTCAACACGATTGGTGGGGCTTTCTGCATCAAGACAAATTACAGATTTAGTCTTTGAAACTACCACTTTTCTTTTTCCTACCCTTTTCATTAGTGGAATGGTAGGATAATCTTCTTTGGGGTCACTAACATCTTTTGTTTGTTGACTCGAAGCAGGAGAAGTCTCTAGGATAGTAATCCCTACGCGACTACGACCTTCTGCTCGAGTAACTCTTTTTGGAGCGGGCCCGGAAGCACCCTTGCCACGCTTTCTCTTCGGTGTACCTCAGCAGATACACTCTTCTCGACATTTCCAAGCGGTACGTGTAGTGGCTGATGAAGTTCATCAGGAAAGAGATTCTCCATTGAGACTTCTTCATAAATCTCGTCAGTAGCGAGAGGATCCTCTCGGTCGTGACAATCTTCCGGCAGAGTTGACTTGGCTGACTTCTTAGTAACATGAATGAAGCTCTTACCCAAGATGCTAAATTTTTCATCAAATGTATTCGCAGATACATAAAACTTGGCATAAGACGCTAACATCCTAGCTCCTTTCCGATGATTCACCGGATCTGGCATTGTAAAGGTAGCTCCGGTGCCTTTGGCAATATAATATATCCAGGCTCTAGCACCATCGATCAAGCCGCCTTGATGGTTGAAACATGTCGTTGCATTCCCTACATGCAACTGATCATAGCCGAATTGCCGAGCAAATCTACTCAGAAGATATGGCTCCAAATAAGTGATGTCGTCATGGCGACAGACCAGGTGGGATGGTCTGATCCTCTTCAGCCATTCATGCTGAACATCATCCAGTTCATTGGCACCAGTGCCATCAATCATCTTCGCAGGCATAGTCTCATAACCGATAGGCGAAGGAACACAGGTGAAACTCCATAGTTCTCCTCTATTCAGTATGGTCCTGCAGTCTGTCAGGGTGTCATATTTCCACTTGGGCGTATGACGGTATCTTTCTAAGAAAGTATCATCTGGTCTGGCCAGTCCAGCACTCATAAGGGACTCAAAGTGGAGGAGCAGCCAGCCATACAAATATGTGAAGGGCATTTCTATCCGAGGAAAAGCTGTTAGTTTCTTCTTTGCCAGGTTAAATATTCTGTCTGCATACGCCCTTAAACCAGCGTTCAGACGGCATGTCATCGCCGTTAGCAAGTCCATCTTGTACCCGAACGTCAGACGAACTGCTGCAAATACGATTCTTCGGTGCATCCTGTCTGCCGAACAGGTGTCGGGTACTACGAATCTTCTCAGCCAAAGGGATAGAAATCCGGCCAGATAACCTTCATTAGATAAAGACCGGCTACCTTGCTTTATATAGGTCTCTAACCTATCACCAGCTTTGTAGGTGCCTTCATCTTCTTCGATGATGATGTCATCATGGGTGGTCTCCCGGATTAATCTGTCAATTTCAGCTTGACTCAGAGGTTTAAAACGACCAATATATTGTTCGGTCTTCTTCTTCTTCTGAGTTTCTTCGGTCCGACCTTGGAATAAGTAGGCCATCCACTTCGAAGTATAACAGCCTGAATCTATATCTTTTGCCTTATAAAAGGCCTTACAGATACTATAGTGGCACATTAATTCTTCGAATACATGAAGAATTACCGGATTGGCGTCAGAGATCTTGTTCATTTCATCAATAAACGGGATATACTCCTCATATGGTAGATCTCCTGTCGACAGCTGTAGTGCCCCGTCCCGCAAAGTCAATCGGAGGAATCGAAACGCCGACGGCGTTCGGCCTTAGCCTTGCAACGGCTGCTCGGAGGCTCGCTCGGTCGAGACGACCGCTCGCTCAGGTGGGGTAGTTTCGGTGAACTTGCCTCATCTTTGCCTTCACATAATAAATCGTGTTTTCAACTTGCACAAGTTAGGCTTGATAATAAAAGCTACGCATCCACATAGCTAAGGGAATAATCCCGTCGGGTCAAAATGAGTTAGAACATGGAAAACGTCCCACGGTCAGCTTAGAGTTGGTGCACGGCGTGCTTTGAAAATGACACTCGGTCCTTCGTCCCGTGGCTTGGGAGAAGAAAAGTTGGTCTTCGGTGCAAAAGCTGAGAGTTAGCCTAAGTCTTAGGCGTCGCCCGCATGAATGCTTGCTAAAGCATGCACGATCCTGTCCCGCAAGGCTTGGCATAGCCTTTGCTCGTCCCTTGGGTTAAGTTGTAGGCTTGAGTGAGTTAGGCATAGTTATGCCGGTCGATCTAAGTCATTCTAAGTGCTGTCCCGCTCATTCTGCGGTTGTCAAGTTAAATAGTCCCACGATTCCAAGGCCCGTCATATGAAGTATGACTTGGGCGATAGCGTCGCGTAGAACACGAGTCGGTTTAAGGGCACGAGCCACGGTTGGTTCAGTAGAAAGTTAGCCACGGTCTGTTGATACTTAAGGAATACGTATGTTCGAGTTAAGTTGGAAGGCTAGGCAGTAGCTGTTCCCTGAGTTCAAAGAATGTTAAGTCTAAGTGATGGTTAGTCGTCGAGAGGAAATATGTCGGGACTGTGGTTCAGTCGCCAAGACAACCCTGGTTTAGGGCTCTGCAAAAAGAAGTGTGAAAAGAGGAAAGAGTAAAGTAAAGGAACTAAGTGATGATGATGAGACCATGCATTACGTTAAGTCTAGAAGTTAGCGTAGGCGCGTGGTCATGGACAACTTGTCGACAAGGGCGATGGTTCTTCGAGCAGCAGCCCTGGGCTATGGGCACCGACTCGGCCTAGGAAGAACAGATTATAGCCGAGCTGGGTATGAAGCAACCGGTAGGTCGGGAACTTGCATCGAGGATCGCAACCGGCGGTACAAGGGTCCCGAATGCCAGGCTATGTCCACTATGGCTAGTCAATGCCAGTGACCTTTCATATAGATGTGTCGGCACGGGCGGCAATCCGCGCGCGTGCCTTTGGATTGAGTTGAGTTAAAAAAAAAGTATGAAGTTAGTGAACACAATGTCTGGGCCTAAGATTTGGCTACAGCGAGAAGGCGGCGTGCTTCGGCACTGGATGTGGCGTCGAGTGTTAAGTTGATGGCATAGAGTTGCATGAGTTAGGCTTGAGCTGTTGCGAGTTAAGTCAAAAAGGGCCGTAGGGCTAGTTGTGTGAAGTTACGTTGAGTTGTTGGGCTCGGCCTCGAATTATGAGGCACGGTCGCGTTGTCACAACACAAGTGTAAGCGAGACTAAGCGAGGAGGCGCTGCCTCGAAGATATTAAAGCACGAATCGAGTATGGCACGACCGAGTCGTTACGTCCCAGAGTTTGGCACGAAAGACAAGTATAAGCCGGTGCGTCGACAATGCAAGCACGAGAAAGGTCTAGAGGCAAGGAAATGGAGTCCTTCGTGTAGTTGCGTCTCTGATTATGGCCGTAAGGCGAACACGACGTGATAGGTTAACGTTGTTGGCACGAGGAGTGGTCTAGTGACAAGTATGAGTTAACGTTGACATTGCAAGCACGGGATGGTTCCGATACACAAGTTGCGCTAAGGCGCCGGTCCTAAAACCGATCCTAAGGCAAGAATAGAAAGACAATCGAAAAAGGGTTTATGTTGCACAAAGTAAATGAAACGTGTAGGTTTTGTATGGGTGGGCGAGGAGCTCACTCCACCAGTACAGTGGTACTGACACCCACACAGTGTTTCATGTGCAGGCACAGGTAGAAGCTCGTGGTGCGGAGCTCGCTTGGATGCGTCGAGGCACGGAGTTCCTTGGCGATTCGAAGCGTGCGGCCGCGGAGATATTGAAGACTTATACAGGACATAATGTATGGACATCGCCTTCCAAGGCTTCCGCTGGCTCAAGCAATTGTATCGAGAGATGAGAGAGCAGAGTGACTTGTAATTGAGAGATATGTGAGCACGAGAGACTTGTAAATTGGCCTTGCGCCTACAAATGTAATCTTGTATTCAACATCAATAAAAGAGCTTCTTTTGAATAACTTGTGTTTCATGTGTTCTTGTTCTAATTTCCGCTGCATATTCAATGTTTCTGCTTGGGACTTCTGTGCGACGACCCTGTCGCCGCCGATGTAATCGGCCGTTATGAAATTGCCTTGCACGAGCGCAATCTAGGTTCGTGCGGCATCACGCCTTAGCGAGGACGATCACTCCTACGGGAGCGGGGCGTGACATAATGGTATCAGAGCACGGCTTTACGTCCTTGGACCGTCGATTGAATTCTTTAACTTCGATGTTTTCGCAAAACTCTGTTGCTTCCGCAAGTTGTTATCGTTGGTGCGCTCTCTCTCAAATGTCCCTCGGCATGTCCATACAATAAGTCTAAATATTTTTGAAAGCTCGTACAAGCGTTCAATCTAATGCATCGGTAGGCCGTTGCCAAATGCGTCGATAGGGCCTTTGTGCCGAACGTTGCAAACTTGACTCGATAGAAAACGTGTGCTAATGTTAGCAAAGTCGCACGTATGCCCGAATGGTCCTACGTCGACCTTAGCAAATCGCGTGCGTGCCTAATTAGTCCAACGTCGACCCTAGCAATTGAGCGTGCAAACTCGGAATATAGTCCGCATGGGATGGCTATGCACACGGCCTTTCTGGCTAAGTTGTGTTTCGCGTCGCGCACCTCGACCTTTGGTGCAAACGAGTCGCGAGCGATATTAAGTATCGTTCGGTCGGGAACGGGGATGTACTTAGAGTGTCTATCGATAGGAACGCTATCGGACTAACGCTTAGGCGTACACGGAAGATTGATTTGGATTTCGAGGAAATAGTGCGAACGACTTAGTGCGTCGATACGGCGCGAGCGACTACGCTAGCGATTCGTCGAACGAATCTGAAGGATGTCTTAGCGAATGATGCGAATGTGATTGAGGACTAGATCGTATGGCTTGAATCCGAGTGGTGTATGGTTTGTCTTGGAAATTGTTCGAGTGAATATTGAGGATTACGAGTATGTCGGCGAGGCGATGCGATCGCGCAAAGCCTTAGAACGCGTCACGCTTAGTTGGTCGTGACTTCGAATGTCCCGAACGAGCATCTCGTTCGGACAACTTGTGAATGAGCAACGCGAATTAGAAAACGATTCGGAACGATGAATGAAAATGAATGGTCTTGATCGAGGAAACATAGAGGATCGCGCGTGCGATATCGGATTGAGGCAAATGAAATGTGACTTAAGTTTTGAATAACGATCTTGAAACGAGCTTGAGGAAAAGCGACTGAACTTGATCTTGAGTATTAAGAAAATTGCGGAATATCCAACTCGGACAATAGCATCAACGCACGACTCGAAATTGGTTGCAAAGGAAGATCGTCAGGTTACACACATCGTCGATGGTATTGAGGCGTATCAAAGATCGATATGCGATAACTTGGGGGTACTCTGACTCGGCAAATGACGATCGTGCAAATGTCATTGTTCCGATGGATGCTATAATCGGGATGTTAAAATGTGTCGAAGAAAAGATAGACTTGGCTCGAGGATTTTCTAAGTTGAACGAATGACGATCGAACTTGGCTTGGATGGAAACTGGAATGTTTGGATTTGCTTTGTCGATAACCACAACGTTGACGTTCTTGTCTTATGCGAGCGCTACTCCAGCCTCGCACATGCGTCACGCCGATTAGGGCGATCACTCTGCGTGAGCGCTGGTGTGGTGATTCATACAGCGGGAGTGGTCGAACTTGTACGGTGCGACAATTTGTGCTTCGACTTGTGGTTTGACGCGAAGATAGACTCGAGATTGGATTGGTGTGCTTGTCGATTGAACTTGAGGATTGAGTAGGTCCAATCCGCGTATCGAGAATGAATGAGTCTAAACTCAAACAAGAGTTACGCCCCGATGAGAATGATTATTCCGCGGGAGCGTTGCATGGTGATTCATGAACCACCGCGGATTATCAGACTCGCGTGAGATTGGGGCGCAACGTATTGTCGAGCGAGACGACCTCGTGATCGAATACATGAATTGGTTAGAATTGGTGAATTGAAGGGATTCGAATATACGCAACGCGTGCCGTAATGCGAATTAGGTGATCGTGCTCGATGTTTAGAAATCTGAGTGACGTGAGCTTGGGTAGAAGATCCCGTATGATCGACTCTGGTTTGACCCTAGGATTGGGGTCAGTGTTGGCATTATTGTTGGGAAACTATGATTCCAATCCTGACATTGACTTAGCCTCGAAAAGAAATAGCCTAGCGGTTAGGCGAGACGCCATGTTTCAAGTGTTAGCAATCGGAAGGATTGATCTTGAGGATTGGAATGGATAGATGGCGTGGATCACGAATGTAGGAAACCCTGCTCACGAGACTCGGATGACATGCATATATTTCAGGGACGCTTGGGTATGTGCACGATGCGACTCGAGTGAGAATGACAAATTCTCTATCATGCGGCTTGGATGAATGCATGTATTTTGGGGACGCTTAGAATGCGTGCACGATCCAACCAAGTGATACGTTGAGTTCGAGTATGACTTGGGGAACGAGAGTGTCGAGACCTTGAAATCATGTTAAAGGAAAGATTGATAATAGTGCGAGCGTGGCTCGGAATCGAAGGAACGCGTAGGTGTGTGCGTGCGATTAAGTCTTGGCCATAGAAATGGTAGGATGACTTGCCTTCAGGAAAGTCTCGAGGACGAGACTTGTTCTGAGTGGTGTATGATGTAGTGCCCCGTCCCGCAAAGTCAATCGGAGGAATCGAAACGCCGACGGCGTTCGGCCTTAGCCTTGCAACGGCTGCTCGGAGGCTCGCTCGGTCGAGACGACCGCTCGCTCAGGTGGGGTAGTTTCGGTGAACTTGCCTCATCTTTGCCTTCACATAATAAATCGTGTTTTCAACTTGCACAAGTTAGGCTTGATAATAAAAGCTACGCATCCACATAGCTAAGGGAATAATCCCGTCGGGTCAAAATGAGTTAGAACATGGAAAACGTCCCACGGTCAGCTTAGAGTTGGTGCACGGCGTGCTTTGAAAATGACACTCGGTCCTTCGTCCCGTGGCTTGGGAGAAGGAAAGTTGGTCTTCGGTGCAAAAGCTGAGAGTTAGCCTAAGTCATAGGCGTCGCCCGTATGAATGCTTGCTAAAGCATGCACGATCCTGTCCCGCAAGGCTTGGCATAGCCTTTGCTCGTCCCTTGGGTTAAGTTGTAGGCTTGAGTGAGTTAGGCATAGTTATGCCGGTCGACCTAAGTTATTCTAAGTGCTGTCCCGCTCATTCTGCGGTTGTCAAGTTAAATAGTCCCACGATCCCAAGGCCCGTCATATGAAGTATGACTTGGGCGATAGCGTCGCGTAGAACACGAGTCGGTTTAAGGGCACGAGCCACGGTTGGTTCAGTAGAAAGTTAGCCACGGTCTGTTGATACTTAAGGAATACGTATGTTCGAGTTAAGTTGGAAGGCTAGGCAGTAGCTGTTCCCTGAGTTCAAAGAATGTTAAGTCTAAGCGATGGTTAGTCGCCGAGAGGAAATATGTCGGGACTGTGGTTCAGTCGCCAAGGCAACCCTGGTTTAGGGCTCTGCAAAAAGAAGTGTGAAAAGAGGAAAGAGTAAAGCAAAGGAACTAAGTGATGATGATGAGACCATGCATTACGTTAAGTCTAGAAGTTAGCGTAGGCGCGTGGTCATGGACAACTTGTCGACAAGGACGATGGTTCTTCAAGCGGCAGCCCTGGGCCATGGGCACCGACTCGGCCTAGGAAGAACAGATTATAGCCGAGCTGGGTATGAAGCAACCGGTAGGTCGGGGACTTGCATCGAGGATCGCAACCGACGGTGCAAGGGTCCCGAATGCCAGGCTATGTCCACTATGGCTAGTCAATGCCAGTGACCTTTCATATAGATGTGTCGGCACGGGCGGCAATCCGCGCGCGTGCCTTTGGATTGAGTTGAGTTAAAAAAAAGTATGAAGTTAGTGAACACAATGTCTGGGCCTAAGATTTGGCTACAGCGAGAAGGCGGCGTGCTTCGGCACTAGATGTGGCGTCGAGTGTTAAGTTGATGGCATAGAGTTGCATGAGTTAGGCTTGAGCTGTTGCGAGTTAAGTCAAAAAGGGCCGTAGGGCTAGTTGTGTGAAGTTACGTTGAGTTGTTGGGCTCGGCCTCGAATTATGAGGCACGGTCGCGTTGTCACAACACAAGTGTAAGCGAGACTAAGCGAGGAGGCGCTGCCTCGAAGATATTAAAGCACGAATCGAGTATGGCACGACCGAGTCGTTACGTCCCAGAGTTTGGCACGAAAGACAAGTATAAGCCGGTGCGTCGACAATGCAAGCACGAGAAAGGTCTAGAGGCAAGGAAATGGAGTCCTTCGTGTAGTTGCGTCTCTGATTATGGCCGTAAGGCAAACACGACTTGATAGGTTAACGTTGTTGGCACGAGGAGTGGTCTAGTGACAAGTATGAGTTAATGTTGACATTGCAAGCACGGGATGGTTCTGATACACAAGTTGCGCTAAGGTGCCGGTCCTAAAACCGATCCTAAGGCAAGAATAGAAAGACAATCGAAAAAGGGTTTATGTTGCACAAAGTAAATGAAACGTGTAGATTTTGTATGGGTGGGCGAGGAGCTCACTCCACCAGTACAGTGGTACTGACACCCACACAGTGTTTCATGTGCAGGCACAGGTAGAAGCTCGTGGTGCGGAGCTCGCTTGGATGCGTCGAGGTACGGAGTTCCTTGGCGATTCGAAGCGTGCGGCCGCGGAGATATTGAAGACTTATACAGGACATAATGTATGGACATCGCCTTCCAAGGCTTCCGCTGGCTCAAGCAATTGTATCGAGAGATGAGAGAGCAGAGTGACTTGTAATTGAGAGATATGTGAGCACGAGAGACTTGTAAATTGGCCTTGCGCCCACAAATGTAATCTTGTATTCAACATCAATAAAAGAGCTTCTTTTGAATAACTTGTGTTTCATGTGTTCTTGTTCTAATTTCTGCTGCGTATTCAATGTTTCTGTTTGGGACTTCTATGCGACGGCCCCGTCGCCGCCGATGTAATCGACCGTTATGGAATTGCCTTGCACAAGCGCAATCTAGGTTCGTGCGGCATCACGCCTTAGCGAGGACGATCGCTCCTACGGGAGCGGGGCGTGACAACAGCTGAGAAATGTACGCCATTTCGTGGAGAGCGAATCCTATCTCGCCTCTCGGAGTCATAAAAGTTCTAGTGCGGTAGTTATACCTTTCTGCTAGTGCCAGGAACAAATCTGGGTTCGGCCTAAAACCATAAGCAGTGCACTTGATGGCATCATGCAGGCCTATCGCCTTCAACTGTTCTCCATAATCTCTCAGAATCCATCTCACGAGAGCAGTCCATCTGTTATTCTCTGGATTCACGAGACTAGTGACTCTCATGGACTGTTTCGGATATACAGCATTTTCTAGCTGTGCAAATTCATTTACGAATATCGGGACTCTAACTGGCATCAAAAGTGCAGAATCCTCAGGGGGAATTGTGGATAGCAATAATCCTCGCAAAACTGAAACATGTGGCTCAGTACCACTGCAAAATCTTCCCTGTCTGTACCCTACCCATCCAGCTTTTGCTTGACGGGTTGGAGTAATATCCCACTTCATGTGCCTTTGGTGACTTGCATGGAACAAGCGAGCTATGTTGATACTCTTAGACAATCCAGTCAAATACATCGGCTGGGTCGCATCACCATCCCGGTAATACGAGTATGATACTTTATCGGAGGCTGGCTGGGAGTCTTTGTCAATAGCATCCCCGAATAGAAATGCCGGTTTTGAATGAGTAACACTGTCCACACTCTGCAGTGGTTGACCACTTATCAGACTCAGCAGAGTTTCGCTGTCTTGTTTTTTCAGAATGGCTATCCTCGTAGAAGGTTCATCAAACTGTGGAAAGTGGACATGGGATAGATCACTCTTATAGTTACTCCCTGCACATCCTTCAAACTGCGGTTCTTGGGCCAGAATATCCACTACAAAGGAGAAATAAGAGGTTAAAAATCCTTAAATACAAAGGGATGTCAAGTTTAAGGAGCAACTTACGCTCAGTCCATCCTAAGCGTATGTCAAGTTCAAAGACCAACTTACGCTCAGTCCATCCTAAGCGTATGTCAAGTTCAAAGACCAACTTACGCTCAGTCCATCCTAAGCGTATGTCAAGTTCAAAGATCAACTTACGCTCAGTCTATCCTAAGCGTATGACAGACTCTAAGTTCAACATACGCTCGGCTACGTGTATGTCTAACCAAAAGCAAGCAGTCGTATGGAATTTTTCAAAGAACAGTGTATGGTTAGCAAGACGTTCATTAAAGATACGCTAACAAAAGAGTCAGCGTATCTCAACGAGACGACTTGACATAGCGTATTTCTTCAGATCAGCGTATTTTGACATTTCTATCAAAGATATGCGTATCTTACAGAAATACGCTCAAAACATATTCTTCGTATAGACGAAAAACATGGAATACTACTAAACCCTAAAGAGGGAAGTGTATTTTCTGACGTATTGACCCTAAAAAGGGATACGTTTTCTGATTTTGTCCTAACCAGAGCCCTAAAAAGGGATGGTTACTGTTCATCGTCCCCATCCTCACCATATAGGGGTTTCAATGGAAGTTCGTTCTGTGGAAGACGCTGCTCGGCGGTTCTTCTAGTAGTTGCGGCAGCGGCGGCGGGTCGAGACGGCTCTGCAGGAGCCTTACCTTTCCCCTTCGCAGCAGCGTCGAGCTTGGGTGCCATTGACGAAGATTAGGTTAGAGAAGAAGAAAGATTGAGCTCTGGATTCTCTCTCAAAAACGAAGGCAAAAGTAAAGAAAAGAATTAAGTTCTTAAAGGCCTATTTATAGGAGAAAGAGAAGCCCAAACGGCAACTATTTTCAAAAATGCAGAATCCCTAGAGATATGCACTGATATCGAGGAGATAACAAACTCGTGCCAGCGTGTCAAGACTTATTCCCACTTTGAGTTCAAAGTAATTTCGAACTTTTGAAAATCATAAAGTTCGAAAACTTTGAAAGGGGTCTTGTAGGGTGTGAAAAATTCTGACACGCTGACATAGGACCAAGTCAACCAAAAGCCATACGCTCAGCCAAAGGCCATACGCTCAGTACAAAAATCATACGCTCAGTGAATATATTATTATTTCTTGACTGACAGCACAGCATACACTCAGTGGACAATGAATCTGACACTTCGTCTTTCGTGCAAAGAACAGCTGTCTTAGGAGAATTAACCGTCGTATGGATTTTCGAGAGTTAATTTCGTCTTTTACGAAGACAGCTCATTAGCCATCATAAATGCACAAGCCATCATTACTGTCATTTCTGACAGCCTGTCAGCCGTCATATCTGCACCACGACGCTCGAGAGATATTCATCAGTTATTAAGAGATATGGCGTATTCGAGAAGATTGAGGACAGCCACGTGTCTACTTCCCCAGTCATACGACTCCTCATCAAGGTAGCGTATGGACTTCATACGACTCCTCATCAAGGTAGCGTATGGACTTCATAGGACTCCTCATCAAGGTAGCGTATGGACTTCATACGACTCCTCATCAAGGCAGCGTATGTACTCCATACGACTCCTCATCAAGTGAGCGTATGTACTCCATACGACTCCTCTTCAAACAAGACAATGTATGCTAGTCATGCTTCTCCAAAAGATAGCGTATCAAAGCAAATGCATTCAGAAGTACTTCAAATGTACAGTCAACATACGTTCTCATGTATCCTGTATTCGGTTACCCACTCACTCAGAAGTTATGCAACATGGCATTCATGCCATCAATCTCTCCTGGATATACTCCACTACTCTCAACCGCACTCCAACGTGTCTCCACCAAAATTCGCCACGCGTCCCTGCAGTTATACACACGTCAAGTAACTGACTGAGCGTATGCCCAGAGCAGTTATCCAGAACTCTATAAAAGAGAGTTTCTCCACCTTCAACAGATACTACATTCAATTCAGATAGAACAGAGAGATTGCCTAGTTGCTGTCCAAGTTCTTCGGGATTCGAGCCTTCTTCATCGCATCGTCCAAGGGATAAAGTGATCGTCTTCTAGATCAGATTCCTACAGTTGTAATTTTCTCAGAAACACAATAAATAAATAGAATTTATTTATGGAAAACATGCCGAAGCGTATTGAAGCGTGCGATCGCATTGACGCTCGGATAGGCAACAGGATTGATGCGGCCGAGATATAGAAGGCATGATGTATGGAACGGTGAAATCCTTTGTGGGCAAGAGAGAACCTGAGTGTTGTAGCCAATCTGGCAAATTTCGTTGGGCTATCGAAAGCCTTTGTAATCTGATTTCGAATATCAATAAAGAGATTTGTTTCGTATACTTTGTTTTCCTTTAGTTGTGAATATCAACTCAAAATATAACCATTTGAGAACTTGTCATCTTGCCTTGCACGAGCGCAACTCCAGGCTCGTGCGACATCACGCCCCATGCGTGGACGATGATTCGGGTGATTCCGGGTCGGGGCGTGACAAATTGGTATCAGAGCTCTAGGCTCAATTTCCTCTGGACGCTTGCTTCATTACAATTCCAAAACGTTGCCCACCACCAATCGAAATCACTCTTGACTCTACTCGATGCCGCACTGGATGTTCCATACAATAAGTCTAATACAAATCATGTAATTTTGCCGCGTGTTATTTTGGAAATTACATGGTGTTGCTGGAAAAGTCGGAAAAGGTTTGTTGCTGCAAGTGCAACGAGTTACAAGATGTGAATTCAAGGATTTGTTGCCGCGGATGCAACACATCGTGAATCGTAATTCGAGATATTCGTTGGTTGTAATGATCAATGTGAGAGATGTTGGTTGCATCGATACAATGAAAGTCGTGGAATGTTGCCGCAGCAATTGCCACGCGTTGATTGTAAATGATGCGTTGAAAAGAAAATGAAAGTTGATATTGAATGTGTCGAACGGATTCACATATCGATTTCGAATGTGCGTTGCGATGAAAAGCGATAAGTCAATATCGAATGTGTTGAACGGATTTGAGCATTGACTTTGAATATCGGAAATAAAATGTTGCACGAGGTGCAACAGATGTCGAAGATAAATCGATGCACGAGGTGCAGTAAATATCGAAAATAAATCATTGCACAATGTGCAATGCGTATTGGAAGTAAAATTATTGCACGTGGTGCAACGCGTATCAAAAGTAATCGTTGCACGAAGTGCGACGGATATTGAAAATGAACTTTTGCACAAGATGGAACGGAAGAAAACAAAAGTTATAAATCGAGAAACGAAATCGGTTCGGTTGCGCACCGAGCTTGTGTTGGCAAATGAATGCATTGGCCAAGTTGCGTCGGATTTTGATTAATCAGAGTTACGATTGTGATCAAGCACGATCACTGCGGAAATTGTGAGTCGGAAGAGATCATTGGTTCGTAAAGAGTACGTTGCGATGGAAGTAACTTGATTTCTGGGTGGTATATGGCATACCACCGATGCAAAGAATGGCTCGATTCCGAGTGGTATATGCAATACCACTTGTGCGATGAATTGCATCAACGTAAAGTGAGAATTGCGGAAGGTTTGTCCGCAACAGACGGGATAGCACCGAGTCTCGAATAAGAATTTGTACGACAGCATGTTGATGCAAGTGTTCTTCGATGATCGGTTAGAACGGTAAGGCGGGACTTGTAACATTGAATGATACGCCGATTAAAAAATTTATGTGTCGGTCGAATGACGGGAACTAGCGAAACGATTATGCCTTGAGGCAACAATCGGATCGACGGGATAGGAAACTCGAAACGTTGAAATCGAACCGCACGACTTGCGAGCTCGATTAAATTGTTGGGCGATACAAATTATAATCGAATCGCATGACTTGCGATTTCGATAGAAATATTGGGCGATACGAATTGTAATCGAATCGCACGATGTGCGACTTCGGTGGAGAGTTGGTTGACGTGAGTAATCGTGCCTAAGAAATAGTTGGTTACGTTACGGCGAAACTCATTTGAGTACGACTGAAAACACGCGAAACTTAGAGGACGAGATCGTACGACTTGAGGGTTCGATGTTGGATAATCGGTAACTCAGTTACGCGATCGAAGTATAGCGGGATGCGGGAAATCAGAGAACGAGTCGATGTGTATGGAAAAGTTCGTTCCGTACTTGGATGTATGTGATGCGAGTTAAGTTGACGTTGAAACGGATTCGAAGATGACCCTTACGTTATCGAAATGGATACGGCGTATCAAGATCGATATGTAAGGAAATGTAAACGACGTGAGAATACAAAATAGAGTGTGCCTCGCGCTATGAAATTTTGTAAGTAACGATACGAGAATGAAATGAACTGGTTGATCGTAAATTTTGTGATTGATCAGGGCGAGACTATAAGTCATCGACGATTTCTCGATGCGTATAGCATCTCGTGTGTCGACCGCGAAATAAGATAGACTCGAACTCGATACGAGTAGATGTTTCGTAAATTGCGGAATCATCGACGATAGTGCATGACTTTACTCGGAGGATAGTTGCGCATCAGTTGCGCCGATAAAAATGGTTATGTACGGATTTGGGTAGTCGTATAGAAATCGTCGGAACGTGACTTGGCTCCGAAATAAGATATAGTATGGTTCGTAGTAAACTGTCCTTCGGTGATGATCCACAATTATCGAGCGTAGCTTCGGGGCAGCTGACCGTAGAAGACTTGACTGCCAAATCAAATTAAATGTTGCAGACCGTAAGATGGCCCATGCGATATCGCATATGAGATTGCATTGATAACAAATACAATGTGGTGCACGTTGACGATAAGTCTAGGCGACCGAGAATTGTTGGAACAACTTTCGATTGAGAATGATATAGTTAGATTTGAGTATTCGTCGGATGAATATTTGAATGGTTATGTTGGTCGACGATCAAACTAGAAATTCACCAACGAACTTGATGATTCGGATAGGCGATTGCGAGAATCGTGCTATGCACGAGAGGGAACGATAAGGGAATGACTTACGAGTTATGTCATTAGATTCGGATTCACCTTGCAATTGAGCTTGTGTGAATTGAACTTATGTTCGATGTTGCGAGATGGATAAGTCAGAAATTTGGCTAGTGAATTTCCTACTCGATAGGAATCGAACGTAAGGCGTATCGTAAGGACCTTCGTGTAAAAGGCGATCGTTGTCTTGAGCATGGTCGCCTCGATGTAAACTATCATGTCGGATAGATTGTGGCCTTTGTGCAATGTCAATTTAAACTTGCGTCGGAAGGATTTGAGCACGGTGTCTAGGTAAGTCACCTAGCGGACGTAGTCCTGAATGTTGATGCTTTTGCAAGTCAATAAAAGAGAATCATGTCGAGATAAGATACGAAATGAAACATCAGAAATCGTTGGATAAGTGACGCCGAACGCAAGGCATTGCGGAGACTCGTTGTGATCGGATGCGCGACGGCTTGACACGATGCATAGAATTGATAGTCCCGATGAAACATACAAAGTGAGAAATACGATTTTTGAATCGCATCGTGTGCCTTAACTTTTGTTGAAGGATCGCGTATGTATCAATATGCATGTGCGCTAGAATTGCGAGAACAAGTAACAGAGCCCAAGTCCGATCGAAAGTACGAGATGGTAAGTTATTGAGAATAAGAAGTTACATGTTTGCGTTGTTCCGATATCTTACAACTGAGCCTGGCTGAAATTCATATATTGGTGGGACGCCTAAAATATGTGTATGATTCCAAACTAAGTTGTACGATCCAAACGATAGTGAGACGAGATCGTGGAACGATCTAATGAAACCTTTGGAAATTTAGTATTGGTTTCGGTTCGGGACGAACCTTGTTTTGAGTGGTATATTATGTAATGCCCCGCTCTGTACGGTGCATTATGCTGAGTCGTTGACTCGAAGAGTTGCGTTGACCCGATTTCCTATCGATGTGAATCGATACAAAGTATTAAGTTGTCCCGAGCAATGCATCGAACTAAGTCGATGCAAAGAGTCGCCTTGTCCCAAAGAATGCATTGAGTAAATCGATGCGTAGCGCCGCGTTGCCTCGAAGGATAAGTGCGTTGAGACGGCTCGAAGATTCTAAGAAATCGAATTGACCAAGGCGCAAGTCCGAATCGATGCAAGTATTGATTTTAGTTGGTTTCATGTGCAGGCTATACGTTTACGCTGAAATGTTAGAGGTCGATCTTTTGTCTTATTTAGTAAGGGATCCGCGAAAGCAAATCGTCGCCTTGCGACGGGCTGAGACTTGGACACGGTAAGCCAAAACGGACGTATAATTCAATGAAGTACGAAGTACTCGAATGGCTAAGTCAGGAGAGTTGCCCGTGCAACAAAGTTATAAAATCGAGCCGCAACGGCTCGACGAAACGACAAGACATATCGATTCAAGGTGGAAGGATATTAACTCTCTTTCCTACTCCGTCATGCTTAAGTAAAATATATATCATTGAATGCTGAGTTAACCTATCAACGTCACAGGCGTGGCTCGATAGAGAGATAAACGTAGTGCGTGTCGAACACTAGATAGAACAATTGAAATGAATCGTACGACAGACGTACGAGTCGCTATGGAACATTGGAATCGCAAAGGCGAGCGTCTCGGTGCGCAAGCCGCAAGAACATGGGATAACTGTACTCGACGAGTGCCTTAGTGTACGAACCATACCGTGCCTTCGCGTACGAGTTATAACGGCTAGAACATTGAAAGAAAATAGGCGAGCGCCCTAGCACGCAAGCCAGGGACATTAAACACTAAAGTATGGAAATACGGCTTCGACGCGTACAGCAAGTGCACGACGCGAAGGATAGATGATAAATGTGTCGAAACGTGCCTACGTGCACGAGATAATAAAAGATGGCTTCGTTGCGAGAGAATACAGTTGTGGCATGAATGTGGCGGTACTGTCGGATATGACATGATGCCTCGAAAGGTGTTCGAGACCTTCGGGTCGTTCGGTTGACGAGCATTGAGTTGAGGCATGATGCCATTGAATCATTGAAACGAAGTATGAAACGTAAGAACATAGAAAGTTAACGAAAGAAATACGAGATGATAATGCGGCATGGTGCCTTCGAAATGTTCACGGCTTCGGGCGTTCGTTGAGGACATTCGGGCGTTGTGCCAATTGAAATAGAGATAAGCGAACTTGCTTGGTTGTATGAAAGATAAGATTCGTTGCATGGTCAAATGGACTTAAAGATATAAAAGCCCGTGCGTGGGTATTCCCTCGAACGTGGCGCGCCAGGGCGCTGGGACCGTTCGGCCTAGGAGGGATTCATTTTCGGTATTGTTGGTGCACTTCATTTAGATGGGTAGCGACCGTCTGGTGAATGTGATAAGCCACTTGCTGCGATTATTTCGGTGGCCTCTGATGTTGGTTAGCAACCGCACAGAGTTAATATCGTCTTATGTTTCGATTTCGATAAATATAAGTCCATTCTAGCCCGGAAAGCTAGTGACCTTCATATAGTTAAGGGCGATGGGTTTGGAAGTGCAAGGTATACGTATCCTGCATGGATGGATCCTGAATAGAGGGCACTTATAACATGACATGGAAAACTGATAGGCGTATTCACCTTGCGTCGGTGCAAGGGCGAGTGCGTCGACTTGGTAAGAAGTCGTGCCACGGATCAAATACGAGATTGCTTGCCTGTTTACTTATGTGAATTGAATAACATGCTTGCCATGCTTTACAGTCTTCGAATATGCCATGAACTCATCCTAAGGAGAACATAGAAAGGGAACTAAATTGTATGTTTGCATGAATCAATTCAATACTAAATGTCGGTTTGTTAAGTGGGTTTTTGATCAGTACAGCGAGGACGAAAGTACTAATCCCCCACTAGTTTGCTAGCAGGTTCAGGGATTGGTCTGCTCGCAGCGGAGCTTCGCTTGAACGCGTTGAGGCTTGGAATGCCGAAGCGTATTGAAGCGTACGATCGTATTGACGCTCGGATATGCAACAGGATTGATGCGGCCGAGATATAGAAGGCATGATGTATGGAACGGTGAAATCCTTTGTGGGCAAGAGAGAACCTGAGTGTTGTAGCCAATCTGGCAAATTTCGTTGGGCTATCGAAAGCCTTTGTAATCTGATTTCGAATATCAATAAAGAGATTTGTTTCGTATACTCTGTTTTCCTTTCGTTGTGAATATCAACTCAAAAGATAACCATTTGAGAACTTGTCATCTTGCCTTGCACGAGCGCAACTCCAGGCTCGTGCGGCATCACGCCCCATGCGAGAACGATGATTCGGGTGATTCCAGGTCGGGACATGACACAAATAGCCGACATAAAATGGAAAAGGAATGTTTGCTCCATTTTTTGTCAAAACTTTCGCAAGGAACCAAACAAAGAAAGTCATCTATTGGAGATGCATAGAATGGACCACTTCGGGTTCCACTTCTTGCAACCAAATAACCCTTGTATGGCAGCCGACAAATTGCAGCTTAGGGGCTGTTTGGATGGACAGAGGTTTACAGAAAGTGACCACTTTCTACACTGCATGCTGCAAGTGAAGTCGGTTGCAGCGTTTGGTTAACGCTGCATCTCTTTCCGCAAGTGTCCTTTTTTTGACATTTTCACTTGATGTCCCCTGCCGTTTCTTCGATTTCAGCTACATCAAAAAATAGCTGCAACTCTCCTGCAAGTGAGGAGAGAGATAGACACACTGCAGACACCTCCCTTCCTTCTTTAGCTCGGCGGTGCAGATCCAGCGAGAGGCAGTGCAAATCCGGCGAGATCTAGTGCTGGAGATCACTAACCTAGGACTCGGGCAGGACACACTCAACCGAGTAATAAAGTGGAGGTGGCGGCGACGGTGGTGGTGGAGAGGGGGTGGTGGTCTGGAGGTGGCAGTGGAGAGGTGGGATGGGGGTCTGGGGTGGTGGCAGCGGCGGCTGTGGTGGTGGAGAGGGGACGGTGGCGGTGTGGTGGTGGCGGTGGAGAGGGGTTGGTGGTCTGGAGGTGGCGGAGAGAGGGCGGTGTGGTGGTGGTGGAGAGGGTGGTGGAGAGAGGGCGGTGTGGTGGTGGTGGAGAGGGCGGTGGCCGGCCAGGCCGGAGGGGCCAGAGAGAGAGAGAGAGATGAAGAGTCCAGAGACAATGGAGAGAGAGAGAGAAGGGGGGAGAGTTAATATTAATATGTAATTAATATATTATGGTAATTAATAGCTAATTATGGCATATAATTAGCAGCTAATATGGCAGCTAATTAATTTATTTATTTATTTTGGTTTAATTATGATAACTAATTTAATTATTGGGGGTGACCATACCTAGGTTTACCACATCTCCAAAAAAACTTCCACTTAAAACTTACATAACTATCCAAACAACGAACTCATTTTTCTTCCACTTTTACCAGACAAAAAGTACTCCATCCAAACACATTTTGGAAAGTGCCACTTGCTGCAAGTCCACGGAAACTCAACTTGCTGCAAGTGCCACTTTCACACTTTCAAAGAGTTACATCTATCCAAACAGCCCCTTAGCTTATGTGATAGAAGGAAAAAAAAACTAAGAGAAAATTTATGAAATGTCCAAAAATTATAAAAATTTATGTAAAATCCACCGCAAAATAACGTTTCATCGCGTGCCCAGAATTAACGAAAAATATATAAAGCAGGTTCCGAATGACCTTTTTGCCCTTCTAATTAATTCAAAATACCCCCGAACCCTAATATTAAAAAAAAACGGTTTCGATTCTTCCTCTTCTTCCATACGCCGCTCTGTTCTCAAACCTAGGTCATTCTCCTCCAAAATCTTCAAACCTTCCACTCCATTCGCAATCTTCACACCATGTCGACATCAGCGGCAGAATCATCACCGACAGCATCACCAATTAGAGAAGATGTACCAGTTGCAGAAAATCCAAAAGGAAAAGACGGAGAACCACGTAAACGCTTAATTAAGAAAGTTGCACATAAGAAAAAGGAAAACGATGATAAGTAAAAAGAAGTGCAAGAAAAAGTGCAAACAGAAGGTATAACTTTGAGTTTATGTTCGCAAATTCTGTATATATTACACGAAGAATGACATTCTCCGTCTTAAAACGCATTTGAATGTTCATTCTCCCTGTCAAATTACACTGGAAATGTCATTCTCCGTGTAATTTAAATCAATAATATTATTCTCCGTGTAATTTAACGAAAAATAGGATTCTCAGTGTTAAAACACATGAGAATGCTATTTTCAGTACATTATAGTCACACATATAGATGGATGTAAACTTTTAAGATAATCATGAATCATTCACTCATAAAGCTCCATGTTAGCAACATCTCCATCATTAACAACATCTAGTGTAGTACATTTTAAATCGGAGTTGAATCGGGTTGTCTACTTACTATATAGGTCTGTTTCGATGTTCGAAGTGAAAGAGAAGTGAAAAAGTACAGAGGCAAAGTATACAAATATTTTGTATTTGAGTTTTTCTTGTCTGGAAATTTGACTTTAAACATTTTTGAATAATATTTTGTACACAACTTGTCAAATTCGTACTTTCGTATTTAGATGTCAAATATAAAAAAGGTTTAATTGCACTTTGATATCCTCAACTATTCCGCTTTTTTCAAGTTGATACCTAAACTATTTTTTTTAACTTGATACCCTAAAAAAATTTTGGACAATAATGCCCTTACCTAAAAATTAAAACTACCACTCAACCCCTCCCCCCTCCCCCCTCCCCTCCTCCAGCCCCCTCCCCCCCTCCCTTCCGGCCACCACCACCGTCCCCACCCCTCTCCCCGCCGCCCCGCCCGCACCCTCCGCCCCTCCCCCCCTCCTCCCGCCCCGCCTGCACCGTCCCCCCCTTCCCGCCCCGCCTGCACCCTCCCCTCCCCCCCCCCCCCCCCCCCCGCTCCCCTCCACCCTTCGGCCACCCGCACCCCCCCCTCCCGCTCCCTCCCCCGCTGCCCTCCTTTTCCGACTCCACCATCGCCGGAGAGGGAGGGGGGGTCGCCGGAGAGGGAAGGGAGGGAGGTGGTCGCCGTAGTGGAGGAGGGGAGAGGGAAGGGATAAGGGCATTTTGGAAATTTTTAAAAATTTAGGTATCAAGTTGAAAAAAAATAATAGTTGAAGTATTAAATTGTTGAGTAAAAAAGTTTATAGTATCAACTTGAAAAAGCGGAATAGTTGAGGGTATCAAAGTGCAATTTAGCCTATAAAAAAAATGGAATAGAAAGGAAAAAAAAAAACTACATAATAATAATAATAATAATAATTTTTAATTAATGATGTCTAATAATTATTACTAATGTTAATTATTTAATTACTTACTAATACCAATTATTATTAGTATTATCATTATGACAAATGTTTTTACTATAAGATTTCAAAAACCCAATTCTCATTGCCATAGTTCTATATCACCTCACCCTTACCCCCCCCCCCCCCCCCCCCCCCCCCCCCCCCCCTCCCCCCTCCCAAAAAAAAAAAAAACTTCACTCTCATTTTCTTAATGGATTTCTTGATGGATGGGAGCAACGTAGGGTCGAGCCTGTGCTTATAGGTGCCCGAGGCAAATTTTTTAAAATAGAACCCAAATATATAATGTAAAAAATATTTAAAAACAAAAAATTTAAAAATTTAAAAAATGTTATCAAAGATGAACTAAGGACCTTTAGTATATAAGTCTAGCATATTATCCACTACACCACAATAACTTTAACCTAAGAAGTGCCCATTGTAGATACTAGTTCTAATTTGGATACAAAATTACAGACATATTTATGTTTAAACTATTTTTTGGGCCCTCATGATGTGTAGGCTATGGACGTTCGTCCTGGTCGTCCTGAACCAGGGCCGGCTCTGAAGCAATGACAGCAGCATTCCAAGACTGAGCCTTTGTTGCTACTGCCATCTCTCCCATGCCGATCGTCGAGACCGCCACCCCTCTCTACCCATTCTTCTCCTTACTTTTCCACCTCCAACTCCAACCCCCCCCCCCCCCCCCAACCTACACTCACCCACCCACCCACCCACACACCCCCATCATCGGCGACACCGCCACCACTACTTCTTCCCCTAGAACCACACTACTACCACTTCCTCTCTCCGCCGCCACCTAGGCATGTATCTATTGGCCGACACAGGCAAGGCCAGTAAAGTCGGAGGAGGACTTCTGCTGCGGACGAGGCCAATGACGCCAAGTACAAACTCAGGTCTCGTTTGGTACAATGTAATGTAATCATAATAGTAATATAATTTAATGAAAAAATTATTTGATTATATTACGATTATGATTAACGGAATCTCAATTTGAAGGATCAAATAGCCGACATGAAAAGGAAAAGAAATGTTTGCTCCACTTTTTGTCAGAACTTTCGCAAGGAACCAAACAAAGAAAGTCATCAATTGGACATGCATAGAATGGACCACTTCGGGTTCCATTTCTTGCAACCAAATAACCCTTATATGGCAGGCGACAAATTGCAGCTTAGCTTATATGATGGAAGGGGAAAAACAATTACTATTACCAAGTTTCACGCTGAAATTAAACGTATGGGATATATTCATTTATGAACACATATACACATCAATTGATTGACGAAGCTCATACTAATTTAAGGATATTTATGAGCATGTTTACATACAGTTCTATTTTCTTTTTCTTTTCTTTTTTTTTACTCATATTGATCAATAATTATTCATATTATATACCAAAGATGTTTTAAAATCTTTTAGTAAGCATAGACGCTTTTAAAACACATATCTTTGAAAATGAGCCGGCAAGGTCTATGGATGATTGTATAAATATTAAAACAGTGCCACATTGTCCGTAGGTTTGGATCACAGTTCTGTCCCACGGGCCACGTGACACACGTTCATTGGAGGGGGACGGGGTGGGCCCGGTGTGGTGCGGGGGGGGGGGGGGGGGGGGGGGGGGTGACACGTCCGCACGCGGTCATCCTCCGCGGTCCAAAAAGGATTTCCGTAAATATTATGTCTGAATGTTGCGTACATATAAATTATATTTTATATTTATCCACATGTCCTACAAAAAAGGGATAATAATAATAATAATTATTATTATTATTATTATTTTACATCTAAAAGAAGGGGCATGGGGGGGTCGCTCTTCCAGTTAGGTTATGCACTGTTTAGCATTTATGTGGTGTTTTTCTAATTAATAAGCTTTAGATAGTGGACAAAATGTGTGCATTAGAGCATAGGCAGGCTAAAGTAGGGTTGTCCTAAATATCTTTTCTTTTGAGGGGATATGCAACAACACCAATTCCAAATGGCAAATCTTCTAGAATGCAAACACTGCCTAACAAGTAGGACCCCTAAACAATGTCTCTCTCTCTCTCTGGTTCTTCTTCTTCTTCCCTTTGTCTAGCAAGTGATTTGTCACATCACACTCTAATCCAACAACTCAGATTAAATTAGTCCAAGAACGTCCCCACGTCGCCATCAAAGTCGTAATTATCGTCCCCTAGGAAAATCGTTAGTGCCGGCACCCCAATATACTTTATTTTTATTAGGCTAAATAACAATTTAATACCTTTAATTATTCTAATTTTTAACTTGATACTCTCAACTTTGACAGGTATTAACTTAATATTCTAAATTTCAAAAATAATAAAATTATTCATACTCTCTCCTCCCCTCTTGTTGTACCGCTGTCCCCGTGGCTGCACTACCCTTCCGCACCCCCAGTGCCGTAGCTACACCACCCCCTCACCCCACCAACCCGCTTTTCGTGTCGCCCCCTCCCCCTCTCTCTCCACTCGCAACGGCGGCCCGTGCGGGACGGAGAGAGGGGGGGAGGGGAGAACCAGGTTAGGGACGCGACGCGAGGAAGGGACGCGAGGGTGGTACAGCCGCGGAATCGGTGACGACGATGGTGGGTGACGATGGGGGTGGTGACAACAGGTAGAGGGAGGAGAGGAGAGAGTAGGGATAATTTTGTCATTTTTGAAATTTAGGATATCAAGTTGATAACTATCAAAGTTGAGGGTATCAAGTTGAAAAATTCGAATAGTTGAAAATATCAAATTATAATTTAGCATCATCATTATTATTATTATTATTATTATTATGGTGTGCAATCAAACCAAACTTAACCAAATCAATCATATTAAGCACTTACAAAAGGTTTCTGAAAAAGTAGCGTCAACAACTACAACATCCCAATTGCCGAGTAAAAGTTAGTTAATAACTATTATTATTATTAGGGGGTAAAGGAATTTAGCACACATCACTTTGCTAACTAATTGGATCTTTAATTATAAATATCTTGGGTATTAGATTAACTCAGTCTTAACAGCTCACTTGGATTAATTGTCTGTGACTCAATCCATGGTCTTTCCAAATTAAAGGGGCTCTCATTGTCTTATTATTCTATGTCAATTTTGTTGTATGATCTCAATATTCTCAGCATGTAACAATTTTTTTTTTTTTTTTCCATAATTATATAAGCTGAGAATATGTGTCACATAACAGAATTGGTACAAAATAGTGGAAACAGCAAATCCAATCCTCTTTCCTAGCCCTAGTACATGAATACCAACATGATGTCAAGGGCAACAAAAATAAAGTCTTGAAAAAAAGAATCCATATGTAGCATCTCTTTCTTCCACATTATTATCATATATTTTTTTAGTCTTAATCGGATTTTTTCCCTTTATTTGTGCATATCAAATGTTTCCGTTAGGAATAGCAACTTCTTCCGAATCCGACGAAGATTTGACTTCTTTTTTTTTTCCAATGGAGATGGGTTTGGAATATAGAAACAGGGATGGGGACGAGAATGAAGATTAAACAAAATTTCCGATCGTATTCGGAGCCGGGTATAGATATTGTACTCCCCGCCCCAGTAAATTTCTGTCCCGATTACTTATACTTATATGTACAACACATTTGTATGAGTTCATGATCTATCTAGTACTAGATATAATTTTTATTAAATCAATGTTTTATCAACATGTCTTGTAAAAAAAAAATTGGAATGAAATAGTTTATACTATACAGAAAAAAAATTTATTAACGGGACGACAGACGGGAACGAAAAAATTCGATCCCAAAAGTGTTAATGGGACGGGGACGGAAACGGAGACGGGAGTACATTGTTAAACGGGGACGGAAATGGAGATAAAAATTTAAATCCGACCGGAGATGGGGACGGAAATTCGAACCCTACTCGGGGACGGGGATGGGGGTATGATCCCCGGCCCGACCCGCCCCATTGCCATCCCTAGTTTTCATTCAATTTTCTTCTTCTTAAGATTACCATACAATACATTCTTCTTCTTTTTTCTTTTTTCTTTTTCTTTTTTTAATCCAACACGTGTGGGCTCAGTTAAATCGTGTCTCTCCCGCACACGATTTACCATCCAATACATTCAACCACTATAAATCCAAAATTTTGAATAACTAAAAACTATTTGATTTATTCTTTCATTCAGACAAGTTAAAAGCGCCGTGTGTTACATATCCATTATTTAAAAATAGTAATAACTAATTTTACTTGTCCATTTATATATATCTATTCTACTATATAATAGGAAAACTTAGATGGTGAAACTTTTGAATTCCGAAAATACCCTTACATACTTATACTAATTAAAAATAGTTCATTAATTTTAATAAGGACAACTTAGTAATTAGGAAAACTACCATTTGATCTTCCTAAAGAGTCTTCCTAAACTAATTAACAAATATTAAAATACGTGCAAGGCACGTGCACATATGCTAGTATATATATATATATATATATATATATATATATATATATATATATATATATATATATTGGTAAAATTAAAAATACATTACCCTTTTAGCATAGAATTGATTACAGTAATAACAAAAAAGCAAGTCTGTCATGTCTTTTGTCTTAACAGCCAGCTAAAAAAAGTAGAGAGATATATTAATAATTTTTCTAATATTTTTTTTTTGCTATATCCGATGTAACGTATGAAACTTTGTACACGATGCATTACATGTCATTTAGATCCATCATCCTCAACTTTTACACACATACATCTACAGTTTTCCAATACTTCGATTCCGAAATCGTACGTCCAGCTAAGAGGTTATATATCTCTGACCACAAAAGTCAGTTGAGTTCGATTTCTAATAATTTTCATTATTTTCTTAAAAGAAAACGGTTCCCAAACTTCAAACTTAACAATACGTTCTGTTAATGTCCACATCCTCAACACTCCAATGACTTTCTATAAATATTTCTATAAATAGTATATAAATAGTAGTATTCACGCAATATGTACTATATATTAATAACCTCATGAATCATCATGAATTATTATTTTCTTCTAATTTCCATTTTACCAAAAGAGTTTTTCTTGAGAAAAACCGATATAACATAAGTCTCAATACTTTACATCAACACAAATTAAAACAAATTCTATATTTTTTTTTCACAAATTCATTTTTTTACGACTTATTTTCAGTTCAATCCCTTTCGACTCCTGTGCAAAAACCCCTCCATCACCACCCTCCTCTTCTCCTCCTCCGCCCTCCTCCGCCGCAGCGCCGCCGCGTCGTCGAACCCCGGCGGCCGACGCTGCGGGAGCAGGCAGAGCCACGTGGCGGTCCACAGGATCGCGCAGACCCGTCCGCAGAACATCATGACCACGAGGCTCATGAGGACGAAGCAGAGGCCGGTGGCGTACCCGTAACTTCCCCGTCCCGACGGGGGCATGGACGTCCTTTTCCCCGTCGTCGCCGCCGCCATCGGCGAGCAGGAAGGAGGAGGGACCGGGGAGAGACAAGAAGAAGAAGAGGACGAACGCGAAGACGACGACCTAGTCGACGAGGAGGAGGAGGAGAAGAAGTTCGCGTCGTCGTCCGGCGAACTTTTCCCGAACGATTCTTTCCGAACGATCGGTCGGTCGTAGTCTCTGTGTACTTTCCCGCCCCGGCGCTGAAACGAATTATTCGGAGAGGAGGAACACCAAAAAAAAAAAAAAATCAAGAAATCCGAAATTTTCAGTTATGCGGAGTTAGTTGGTTCGTTAGGAACTAACCGAGAGACTCGAGATCGACCGCAAGAGTTTGGGAAGGATCGGCGATGTCTTGCCGCCACTCTTCTGCGCATGGAAAATTAAACAAAATTAGAAATTATAAACTTTTCTCTAACTATTTTTTTAATTAAAAAAATTCTGAAATCGTTAAAAAATGAAATAATAACTACTTTCAAATCCGAGAAAATTGTTACAAAATTCGGAAATACGAAACATTCCTAAATATCAGATATTGATTTCATATTTCACAAAAAAATAAACCAATAATTACATAATTCTCAAACAAAAGTAATCAGGATTTTCTTAACTATCGTCCTTGAAATTATATAAACACAAAAATTAATATTAAAATAATAATTAGTAACTTTTGCCGGCATCTGTAGAAATTCCTTTTTAGTCCAAAATAACAGTAAGCATAGTTTGCAAAACAAATCAGGAATTGATAACCAAACAAAATTCCTTCAAATTAGAACATCAAATTCCAGAAAATAGAGAAATTAATCAAAAAGAAAAAAATTATATAATTCTCGAACAAAAGTCAGTAGATACAAAATCAATAACTATCGTCCTTGAAATCATATAAACAAAAAATAATTAAGATTAAAAAATAATTAGCAAATTTTGCCGGCATCTGTAGAAATTCCTTCAAATTATGAAACCAAAATTTGCAAGAACAAAATTCCTTCAAATTAATAAAAAAAAAAGAGAGGAAAAAAAAAACAGAAATTAGAGCGTAGGAGTGAAAGCTAACCG
This sequence comes from Iris pallida, assembly GCA_029216955.1. Classification (NCBI taxonomy): domain Eukaryota; kingdom Viridiplantae; phylum Streptophyta; class Magnoliopsida; order Asparagales; family Iridaceae; genus Iris; species Iris pallida. Next base: position 2,213,485 of record JANAVB010007196.1, on the reverse strand, counting down.
TCGTCGGTTTGGGATCGGCGGAGAAGGATCGGAAGAGCCTGGAGAGAGTCCGGCCGCTGGGAGTGCGCCGCGGCGGAGCGCCTCCTCGGTCGGGACGAGGATCCGACCCGCCGGTCCGTCCTTCCTCCGTGGTGTCGGGCTTGGAGAAGCAGAGTAAGGATCCGACCCGCTTGCTCCTCCCACCCTTCATCTTCTCTCGTCTCCTCTCCTCTCCTCTCCTCTCCTTTCCTTCCTTCGATTTGTACACGGAGAGAGAGAGAGGAAGGAATGGGTTTTGATGGTTGGTTTTGTAGCGTTTCGGTTCCCTCCGATACTCGCGCTAGTAACAGTCAAGTCATGGAGAGCGCGTTCTTTTAATTGGCCTACGAAGCTCTGCCCGGCCTGCCCGGCCTGCCCGGCCTGCCGCTGACCTGCCCTGCCCTGTCGTGTAAGGAGGAATTGGAAAGAAATCTCTTCCAACTAAATTCTTCCACTCTCGTCCTTTTATTTTTACATATTTTCTCTCTCTCTCTCTCTCTTTTTTCTGATGTCCACGATAACGCAGACGCTAACTGAGTTACGAGAAATGATTAGATGTTCCGCACTCAACATATGACTATGGTGAATGGTGAGCATGATATTTGGCATAAAAATCAAAAGCTCACTTAAGGTTTAAGATAAAATTATTATTTTGAATTTTTTTTATTTTATGCCAATCGAACTTTTATATATATTTTGAAATTTTTATGCCAAGTGTCATCTAATTATTTGTCGGACTTACCATTCATCCTGGTCAAATGGTGAGTCCGAACCATCTAATAATTTCTCCTGAGTTATATATCTTTTGGATCTATTGTCCCCAAAAATTTTATACACACCTTTTCAGCTGTTCGATCTCGAGACAGTCCGTCTAGTCAAGGGGCTTATCTCTCTTTACCACTCAAATGGCTATTGTGGTTGGCGAGGACAAGTATAATCTCCTTGGCTATGCGGACGGTTTCGGAATCGAATGTAGGATAGGTGATGATGTGTGTGTAAAAATTGAGAACTGTGGACCCAAAAGATATGTAATGTAACGTGCACAAAGTCCCGTGCGTTACACTGGACATTGAAAGAAAAAAATATTTCTCTTTAGTTTTAAAGAAAAAGATTTTGATAAAGTATCTTAGAGGATACATATTAACACATTAATAAATATATATATTATATTATACTCTTACCATTATATTTATTAATGTATATTTTATATTTATCAATACATGATCTTAACTAGAAGATGCATTGATAAAATGCTGGTTGGAGTTCTAATATAAAATGAACGTTTATTTAATTTTTATAGCCTATATATATTTGCCTATAGATATTAAAAACTATTATCGAGTTTTGGAATATGACTATTAGTTTCACTTCCTAGAGCATCACTAGTATTTGGGACTCTCAAATGCAATTTGGGGCCAATTTTTTTTTTAAATGTAAATATGGAATTAAAAATGAGCCGTCTAAATCGTATGTATAACACTATTTATAAAATTTTAAAATAACTAAATACTCCACTAATTATTTTAAAAATTTAACCAAAAATTTAACTATCTACTATGATATATTTATAACTAAATAATTTAAAATCAAGCGGTTAAGGTGGATAGTATTTTTCTTGATTGCTTGAGTTCAAATCTTAGGAATAACATTTTTTAATAATAAATTCATATTTAATTTTTTTTTAATACATTTTTACTCGTGTGTAATGCATGTGCACATTACTAGCATTTATAAAAGACAAAAATGCACATAGGGGCTAAGTTTCTAATGGAGCATAGGAGCAAAGCAAAAAAAAAAAAAAACCAGGCGCACGCCTGGAAAAAAAAGAGCACTGCATACAAAGTATAAAAAAAATGTATAATTATGTTATAATAGTCATATTAGTTTGTTTCTTTGCATGTCTTTAAAATTCAGTATTAATAACATTTTAGAAGTTCAACATATTGCTAACATAGTATAGTCGGGATCAACCAAAATGAGCACTTCCATCCGTCTAGTTGAACAGGAGTACTACGTACCATTAGGAGGATATGAAGAGGTGAGTGCATGTGACATGAGGCAGTCGAACAAGAGAGGTTTGACGATGGAAATGAGTCGAGACAATCGGTGGAAGGGAGACGAGGCAACACAAGGGAATCCATAGCAGAAGGGATACATATAGTGGCGGGAGGTAGTAGGGATCTGCGTATTGTATGTCAGTCCATGATGCAATTTTCGATAAAAAAAAAATTGAAAAAAATAAACTGATTATAAAAATAATATTTCTAGCAACACTTCTGTTTGACAGAGATTTTTGGAAGATTCTGGATAACGAAAAAATAAAAAAAAAAATCGTTATAGCAGTAAACGAAAGTAGTACTTCTAAAAAGAAGTATCCAATCGAATTGCTAGCAGCAGCAGTGATGACGCGAATGGTGGAAGAACAATATGCTGGTGTGAATGATCACCGTTGCTCAAAGCTTAATTCGTCACACACGAACAGCCTCCAGGAACCAACAAGTTCGACGGAAAACTTTGGAACACTCCGCTCTTCTGACTCCTCGGATGACGCACGGACTCCAGTGCAAAGTAACGCTGGTGCAACGCTTCTCTTCTCTCTCAAAATCTGTGGAAATTCGTAATGAATTCCGAACACTTGTCTCGTTCTTATATATCTGCACTTTGAGAGGGAAGAGACCTTATGTAGGCCCACGCTGCAACTGTCCAGTTAGCAGAACGTTCGGGACGTGGAAAAAATCGCTCCGAACGTACTGTAACCGTTCAGATCATGCACAGGAACGTACTGTAACCGTTCAGATCATGTACAGACACGATCTGAGAAAACTGGTGCACAGCGCGCGCCAGTTGCGCACCGCGCATACCCCGCGCACCTTGCACAGCGCGCATAGCGTCACTTGCCCAACCTGCGCCAACCGCGCGCCAACATGCAGCGCCCACTAGCGCGCCACTGGGCCGCACAACTGGGCGCGCCTCTGGGTCGCGCAACTGGGCGCGCCACTTGGCCGCGCCAATTGGCAGCGCCATTTAGCAGTCCGATCGGCTACGCAAGTGGCTCGCGCAACGAGCGCAACTTAATCGCACTATGCGTCTAACGACGATGCTGACATGCTAAGTGCAAAGTGTACCAACAAAACGTCATATTACGCCTCATGAGCCCGAGTCGCTAAGCCCCTATGAGACTTAGCTACATTGGAAATTAATTTCCAAGAGCAAAAAACATGAATGCTTCATTGTTGATTTGGCCTTTTTACTCACTAGAAAAATATCTCCACATGGCACACCCATGTGCACCTCCACACCACTTGTGCATCTCTAAACAAGCATAGCTAATATAAATAGATACATTTCTTTTGGCCTAGCTGATGTGGGACTAAAAATTTTAATACAAAGGCCAAAATCCCAACAATCCTCCACATATCTCTATATATGGGTTTGAGTGTTCCCCACAGTAACTGTCCATCATGAATTAGGAGAGATGTCGCTGACGACTTGAATCTTTCCGCATGGGTCAAATAACAGACTGTAATACAAAAATGGACTAATTAGCCTTGAATTTTTGCACCATAGCTGAAATTCTTTTCACTCACATAATGTAGTTACATATGCTTCTGGCTGCACATTAAAAGCCCTATGTCAGCTTGGTTTCAATGTATAATTTTGGACGCCTACAAGTTTACCCTCAAAAGACGGCCAGCTATTTCTTTCCATACACTAAAGGTGAGTTCTTTGTTAAAGAGACATGGCATGAAGCGCCTTGCGCTTTCCTTGCGGTGCTACGCCACTATGACATGGCCTAAAGCCGAGGCCTTACCCCGTACTGGAAACCTCATCGTAGTGTCATACTATTGTAGCATGAGGTCACCGTCTCTTTGTAGTGCCATACTACCCAACATGAAGCCTTAGGCTCCCTTGCGGTGTTACGCCGCAACGACATGGCTTGCAAGGCCGAGGCTTTATCCCTATCCGGGTTTCTCATCGTGGTGTCGTCCACTTTAACATGAGAAACTCCTCCCCTTTGTAGTGCAAACTATACCCCTCTTTAATTTCAACATACAACATTAGGCTACCTGCCTATTTGCGGTGCTACGCTACTGTGACTTGGCTCGCAAGGCCGAGGCATTACTGTAGTGCCCCGCTCCGCAAAGGTACTAGATAAACAGAAAGATCGGATTGCTGGCTCTGCAACAGAAGACGATTGATCTGGGTGAGTGAACAAAGTCTCATTTGCTGATTAGCTTACGCCTAATAAGAATCTGAGTTTTTTTTGATTAAATGCTATTGCTAATAACAAGATTGAAATCATTGCGTATGCTTATAAGAGAATCCACATGTTGCCATACCAAGAACAAGAAAAGAGATAACATGTATGCTAAGAAGTAGAACTGTTGCTTGCTAATAAGAAACGACATGATGCCTGCCATGCTATTGATAAATACCTCTTTCGAATATGACCCCTTGTCATTCTTGATACGAAAAGAGAGAAGCTGTTGGCTATGTGATCCGAAAAGAAGAAAGGTACGAAATGAACGTGTCATACATCTGCGAAGGTATGAAATGAACATGTCGTATATCTACTAAGGCACGAAATAAACGTGCCATATATCTGAAAGATCTGATCAAATCTGTTACATCTTATAGAACTGCTAGAGCATATGCATTGATCTCGGACAACTTGTGCACAAGTAAAATTTGTCTCTCGGATGGTATTTGGGGGCGCCTGAAACCACTCGGCCTATGAGAGATTAGGGCATCCATGTAAAAATGGGAGTCGATATCTGAGTCCTTAGCGATGAGCTGAACCAAATAGTCACAGCGGCTAATCATGGGATTTCCCATGGACCATCATATAGATAAGTGTTGATTGGTGCAGAGTTGAACCGGAGAGTCACAGCTGCCAATCGAGTCTGCATGTGTCAAAAATATTTTGCTAAGAGCTAACGATGCAGAGACGAACAGGAAATAAGAATGTTGGTTATGTTATGTTTATGCTAATCATTGTCTTATGCAGGGATGGACCATCGGCTATGGTAAGAATCACTGAAAAAGTGATACATTCGTTACAAAGTTTTCTGTACATGAGTTGCTTAAAGAATAAATTGTTGTCAAGAATTGCTATGTTCCATCCAAAGAAGTTATGATAATCATGCTTGCAATTTGACCCTGAAAATGTCTTAAATAAGAAAAAAGAATGCTAATGCTATTGCCCCTAATGAAATGATATGGTTCACGAAATACGCTGCGCACTGCACATGAAATGAATAGTCATCGTGCTTGAATTGAACAGTCCCTTGTATGCTTGAGATGAAATGAAATGAATTGTGGCTTTTCAAAGATGTTTTCAAAGAATGTAAACTGACTTTGTATGCATGAAAAGAACATAGGTAAAATTAGCAAGATCACATCACAAGAAATATTTTCTCACTAAATGAACAGTGATCGTTTCAGACAAATGTAGCTCTTTGTTCACAATAACCAGTATGTTGATATACTGACCCACCATCAGTCTGCATGCAGGTGCACTATGCATCGAGAAGGATAGTCTGAAACGATAGCCCAAACCTCATCCTCAGGAGCCAGAAATCAGAATAGATGCCAAGAGAATGACATCTATTGCCAAGAGTTGGTTTGTATATAAAGGGATGTAATGTATGGGAACGGGATCATTATAATTTGTAAAGTCCTGAGAAAATGTAAGCATTGTATCAGAGAGAATTGAGAGCTTGTAGTATGTTCAAATGAAATCAATAAAGAGACTTGTTTCTTGTTACCATTGTGTTCAACTCATATATCTGCAAAATGATCGCTGCTGCTTCAAATATCTATAATATGTTCTGCTGCGTATTGTCAACCTTGTCTATCTTGTCTTGTTACAGGTCTTGGCCTTGTGCAAGCACAACTTAGGCTTGTACGGCATTACGTCGAAGAGAGGACGAACGGTCTCACAGAGTCTGAAGCGAGGATGAAAGGACTCTGCGAGATCGGGGCGTGATAGAATGGTATCAAAGCAACACGATCCTATGGCTAATTTTGATTCAATTGAATTCAAAAATGTTCTCCTGGTCGAAATTTTCTTGCCTGCTTGATATCATCGGTGAGATGAACGTTCCATACAATAAGTCCGTAAACATTTTTATGATGTCGGCATATGTTTTATCGATTTGATTGATTGAGATTGAAATGCTTTATTGAACAAGATTTTTGATATGATCTGAATTGCGATTTCATGGATTGATGATGGCGAAAGATAAGGACTATCACTGCTAAGGATATCGTAAGTTTCTCCTTAAGTTTTGAGGACAAAATTTTTCTCGGTGGATAATTATGTAGTGCCCCGCTCCGCAAAGGCACTAGATAAACAGAAAGATCGGATTGCTGGCTCTGCAACAGAAGACGATTGATCTGGGTGAGTGGACAAAGTCTCATTTGCTGATTAGCTTACGCCTAATAAGAATCTGAGTTTTTTTTCATTGAATGCTATTGCTAATAACAAGATTGAAATCATTGAGTATGCTTATAAGAGAATCCACATGCTGCCATACCAAGAACAAGAAAAGAGATAACATGTATGCTAAGAAGTAGAACTGTTGCTTGCTAATAATAAACGACATGATGCCTGCCATGCTATTGATAAATACCTCTTCCGAATATGATCCCTTGTCATTTTTGATACGAAAAGAGAGAATCTGTTGGCAATGTGATCCGAAAAGAAGAAAGGTACGAAATGAACGTGTCGTACATCTGCAAAGGTATGAAATGAACATGTCGTATATCTACTAAGGCACGAAATAAACATACCATATATCTGAAAGATCTGATCAAATCTGTTACATCTTATAGAACTGCTAGAGCATATGCATTGATCTCGGACAACTTGTGCACAAGTAAAATTTGTCTCTCGGGTGGTAACTGGGGGCGCCTGGAACCACTCGGCCTAGGAGAGATTAGGGCCTCCATGTAAAAATGGGAGTCGATATCTGAGTCCTTAGCGACGAGCTGAACCAAAGAGTCACAACGACTAATCATGGGATTTTCCATGGACCATCATATAGACAAGTGTTGATTGGTGCAGAACTGAACCGGAGAGTCACAGCTGCCAATCGAGTCTGCATGTGTCAAGAATGTTTTGCTAAGAGCTAACGATGCAGAGACGAACAGAAAATAAGAATGTTAGTTATGTTATGTTATGTTATGTTTATGCTAATCTTTGTCTTATGCAGGGATGGACCATCGGCTATGGTAAGAATCACTGAAAAATTGATACGATCGTTGCTAAGTTTCATGTACATGAGTTGCTTAAAGAATAAATTATTGCCAAGAATTGCTATGTTCCGTCCAAAGAAGTTATGATAATCATGCTTGTAATTTGATCCTGAAAATATCTTGAATAAGAGAAAAGAATGCTAATGCTATTGTCCCTAATAAAATGATATGGTTCACGAAATATGCTGCACACTGCACCTGAAATGAATAGTCATCGTGCTTGAATTGAACAGTCCCTTGTATGCTTGAGATGAAATAAAATAAAATAAAATAAATTGTGGCTTTTCAAAGATATTTTCAAAGAATGTAAACTGACTATGTATGCATGAAAAGAATATAGGTAAAAGTAGCAAGATCACATCACAAGAAATATTTTCCTACTAAATGAACAGTGATCGTTTCAGACAAATGTAGCTCTTTGTTCACAATTACCAGTATGCTGATATACTGACCCACCATCAGTCTGCATGCAGGTGCAATATGCATCGAGAAAGATAGTCTGAAATGATAGCCTAAGCCTCATCCTCAAGAGCCAGAAATCAGAAGAGATGCCAAGAGAATGACATCTATTGCCAAGAGTTGGTTTGTATATAAAGGGATATAATGTATGGGAACGGGATCATTGTAATTTCTAAAGTCCTGAAAAAATGTAAGCATTGTATCAGAGAGAATTGAGAGCTTGTAGTCTATTCAAATGAAATCAATAAAGAGACTTATTTCTTGTTACCATTGTGTTCAAATCATATATCTGCAAAATGTCCACTGCTGCTTCAAATATCTACAATATGTTCTGCTGCATATTTTCAACCTTGTCTATCTTGTCTTGTTACAGGTCTTAGTCTTGTATAAGCACAACTTAGGCTTGCACGGCATCACGCCCAAGCGAGGACGAACGGTCTCACAGAGTCCGAAGCGAGGACGAAAGGACTCCGCGGGATCGGGGCGTGACAATTACCCCTTTCGAAAACCTCATGGTGGAGTCACCCCATAGTAGCATGGAGTTTCACTAGTTGTAGTACTGCGCTACCGTGCTTTATGTAAAACACACCAGGCATTCACTATGCCTGAGAACTCATTAAGGCGTTTAAGCCAACCTTCCACAGGATTCGTTTTTTGCAGAAAATAACAGTAGACAATAGTGGTTGTAGGTCCGTAACATCTCCATGTCCAATAGGACATGAACCCACCGTTTCTGATATTTTTTCGATTAATGGTCATCCCTTGAACCAATAGCTAGATGCCTAGTAGATTTCTCTTTGAACTAATAGCATAAAACTTTATGGTAGAATTGCAATTAATAATACAATATCAGAATGCCTTCAAGCCCATTTTACTTGCTGTGTCATCGACCAACTTGCGCTTGAGGCCCTTGGTAAATGGATCTGCCAGATTTTTTTGACTTCGAACATCAATCACTGCATTTACACTTCTCTTGATAATATCGTGTACTGTCCTGTTCTTCAACCGCACATTCCTCTTCTTTCCGTTGAAGAGGTCATTTGATGCCACCGCCGCAGTCGCCTGGTTGTCGCAGTATATCGATATTGCCAGTATTTGTGCCCCAACCACTGGAAGATCATACATGAGCTTCCGAAGACATTCTCCTTCCTTCGCTGCTGTATAAAGTGCAAAGAACTCAGATTCCATGGATGACCGCGAGTGCATAGTCTTCTTCTTCGACTTCTACGATATAGCAGCTCCATCCATTGTGAAAATGAATATACCTGTGGACCTTTCGCTCTCCACCTCTGAGCACTAGCCGGCATCAATGAAGCCTTCTACTACTGGTGGATCTTCGCTGTAATGCAGTGCATATGTCTGAGTCTTCTTGAGATATCTCATAACCCGTTTCACAGCTTTCCAGTGCTCAATGCCTGGGTTGCTCGTGAAAAGACTCAGCATTTCTACGGCGAAAGCTATGTTAGGCCTTATGGCAGTAGTAGCATACATCAAACTTTCGATTACGCTCGTGTACTCTAGCTGTCTGACGCTTTTCCTTGAATTAGGCTTCAGCTTCAGATCATACCTCTAAGGCATATCGATCCCTGGAAAATCTTGATACCCGTAGCGTATGATCATCTTCTCATTATAATGAGACTGTGACAACGCTAGTCCAGTGTCTGTCCAGATGATCTTGATCCCTAAGATCACATCAGCTTCCCCCAAGTCCTTCATACTGAACTTACTCGAGATGAACTTCTTTATCTCCGTAACACAGTCTATATCCGTACCTAGGATCAGCATGTCGTCCACGTACAGACAAACGATTACACTTCTTCCATCAAAGAACTTTGTGTAAACACACTTGTCCGTCTCGCTGACCATGTAGCCATTTGACCTTGTAACCTTGTCAAATTTCTAATGCCACATCTTGGGAGCCTGTTTAAGGCCGTACAAGGATTTCACCAACTTGCAGACTTTGTCCTCAAGACCCTTGACGAAAAATCCCTCTGGCTGTTGCATGTAAATCTCTTCAGTCAGCTTGCCATTTAGGAAAGCCATTTTTACATCCATCTGATGTATCATCATCTTATGTATCGCTGCAAGAGCAATCAATATTCTGATGGTGGTCATCCGGGCTACCGGAGCATATGTATCAAGTAGTCGATCCCCTGCTTCTGAGAAAACCCCTTGGCTACCAACCTAGCCTTAAACTTACCAATAGTTCCGTCTGCTTTCATCTTCTTCTTGAAGATCCATTTGCATCCGATGGGTTTACCTCCTTCAGGAAGATCAACCAACACCCAAGTGTTATTTGAGGTGATGGAATCAATTTCATTGTCAATCGCCTCCTTCCAGAAAACTACATTTCTGGTCTTCATCGCCACATCATAGGTAAGCGGATCTGCTTCCACATGATAGTGACAAAGTCATTTTCAAAGTCCTTCGGCCTCCACACACGCTTCGCTGATGGCTCAACGAGTTCTGGTTCAACCGTTGTTTCAACAACAATATCTTCTTGGACTACATCCTCATTGAAGAATTTAGTTTCCTGCTCACCCTCATTGTTCTTCAGAATATCCGCAAGAACAATGTTCTTGTGTCTTACAAATTTGTCTTCAAAATATTCTGCGTCACGATATTCAATAATATGATTTGACTCAATTTTAAGAAATCTTCGAGCATCACTCTTCTCGACATAACCCAAAAAGATCGTCTTTGTAGCCCTTGTCCCAAGCTTTCGAATCTTCAGATCTAGAAGCTTGACATATGTCAGACACCCCCACACTCGAATGACATTCAAGTTAGGTCTGACCTTGAACCAGAGTTCATGAGGAGTATTGTCTGAAGTTGCATGAGGCACCCTATTTAGAATAAAAGTGGTCGTCAATGCAGCTTCTTTCCAGTAGTACTTTGGAAGACCCGCTGTCAACAACATTGAGTTAATCATTTCTGTCAACGTTCTGTTCTTTCTCTCTGCTACTCCGTTTGATTGAAGAGAGTACGGAGCCATAGTCTCATTGACAATTCCATGTTCTTTGCAGAACGATACGAATTCATGAGACCTGTACTCTCCACCTCGATCACTTCTTATTCTCTTGAGTTGTTGTCCAGTCTGCCGCTCAGCTTCGGTCCTGAACTCCTTGAACTTCTCGAATGCTTCGTCTTTCACCTTCAGCAAGTAGACGAACGCATACTTTGAGAAGTCATTGATGAAGGTTATGAAATAATTTATCACGGTCTTTGTAGAGAATTGTTTGAAGTCACAAATATCGGAGTGTACCAACTCCAGAAGATCTGTACTTCGATTAACTCGAGAAAAAGGTTTCCTTGTGATCTTTGTTTGAGCATAAACTTCACATTTCTCTACCTTATCCCGCCATTTAGAGATAAGTCCTAGACTAGATATTTTGTTTATTCGTTTATAATGAACATGTCCTAGCCTATTATGCCCCAACTCAAGAATATAAGCAGAATGAGTGATTGTAAACTGATTTACAAGCTGAATTTTGAACATTCCTTTGGTATAAAAAGCCTTTCCCGAAATATGTTCGTTTAATAGACATCACCATCTGGCCAGCAGTGATGTTCATCCTGAGGCCTGCATTGCAGAGTAGGCCTCTCGAGATCAGGTTCTTTGTGATAGCAGGTGTACATGCTTCACACCTTGAAGTGTCAAAGACTTTCCTGAAGTCAGCTTCAAAACTACCATCCCGATTCCAAGCACTTCATCTTGTGCCTGGTTCGCCACCATAACCACTTCAGAAGTTGGTGTATAGGTGGTGAACCACTCCTTGCTGGAGTAGACATGACCAGTAGATCCAGTGTCTACCCACCAGTCAGTATCAGTCCCCACCGTATCGACCTGCACAATCATAGCAACAACGTCAGTGATCATAGATACCTTGCTTGGCTCTCATTGCTCTGATTGCTTGGTCTTTTCTTTGCATTCATTCTTGAAGTGGACCTTCTTGCCACACTTAAAATAAGGCATCTAAGATTTTGCCTTCTTTTGCTTGAAGGAAGTTATCACGACCCATACCCGCTTTTTGGGATGCGAGAGTGTGAGCAAGCCAGCTACGTATCGAGCGGACTCCATCCCGACTCGAGTACGTATAAGCTGTCAAGGTTAAGGATATCATGTCTAATCTAAACTATATTTCAATCCACCAGAATCATGTAAAATAAGAATGAACAAGTATGGATCATGGTCTGCAGCCCATTAGCATATTGTTCGATTAGACTCCACGAAGGATATGAGTCTATAAATAAGAAGAGTATATCATGGTACTGAATATAAAGCACGAGAAGATAATAAAGAAATAACACAAACAAATACCTGTATCATGCATCATAATCCTCTACCATCCCGCTCTGCTAACTAACTTCATGCAGTCGCTAAACCTGAAGAGATCATCAGGTCCTCAGAGGACTAGCAAGATACATAAAACATGTCTATCTAACAGTTTAATCGTGCAATAATATAACCAGGGTATAAACAGGAACTAGACATGAGATGGACATGTGGCTACTGACAGATAACTATGAACACGGACACGAAATCAAGTATGCATAAATGAACTGCTGGTAGATCAATGGATAACCAACCCTCACCCCGATTGTGGACTCGCAGGTCAGCTTCAAGACAAGTCACCCTCGTCCCGATTGTGGACTCGCAGGTGCAAAGGCAACCCTTGTCCCGTGTGTGGACTCACAGGTTGTGGGAAAGACAAGGAATAGCAGTTCACTCACACAGACTTGCAGACATGACTCAGTTAAGACACAGGTGAAGACACGACACGACCCTATCACGATACACGAGAGAATTAATCCAATATAAAACTACAAGGCTAACCATGTACAAGGACTATAGCTATACAAGCATGTACGATATACAAATCACGAGTAATAACCAACTAGTAAAACTATATGATAATATAAATAGGCATGTAAATAAACTGTACAGGGAGGCAAGGTATACTTGACTGGCGGTAGCGCGAAGAACCAATAAGATACCGTCAACCGGTACGCCATAAAGTCAAAGTCATCACAACTGTCTTCGGAAGCTGAAACAAACATTGCCAACATTCTCAGAATAGTCCAATTAGCTAGGATTGCCTGTCCTTAAGTCCAATAATGGATACAGGGGCAAAACGGTAATTTTTGACAAAAACGATATCCGTCGTTGGATCCGCTTTGCACCGAAAAGCGTGCCAGAGTCAAAGGTCTCTAAAGTCGTCAAACTATATGTCTATGGATCCGGTTTTTCGATTCAACCCAACCGTATGTCCAAAGTTGGATTCCGGCGGACCGTGCACAAAATCGCCCGTTGAGTCGGACCAGAGGGCCCGCGATACGGCAATTTTATCAACTGTCTTAGAATTGGACCAAACTTGGCATACAGGACCAGAAAAATGATACGGTCCTGATGGTGCAAGTTTTGTCTCGATCTGACGAGCGTGCACAAAGTAATTGAGAAATTTGTAAGGTGCATGATACGGTGAATTTTGACGGATACGCATCAAATTCGTCGCGCACACGCGACCAATTTGAATTCCGTCAAAGCCCACATGACCACGAAGCCGTTATGCAGCTTTCGATGCTTACGGTGCGCAACCACGTCGTCCGGAATGGCGGGACGCACGTCGTGTGGAACAATTTTTCATAATTTCTAAACAGTTTTCTCAATTTATTTTCCTATTTTTGAATTGATTTATCCTAGCATCTACTGATTAATAAGATAATCTAAAAATAGAGTTTGAAAGCTGGTTAGGTTTTCTAAAATCGTGTTCAAATAGAATTTCTAGTAAGTTAATGGTTTGGTCGAAATTCGCCTTCCAACTGGGGTGTTGGGACTGTTTGATCCCCTGTTTTTGGACAGGTTTTTATCAAAGTTTGCCTTGATCTTGCGGATCAATGGCTCGACCATATTGCAAACTACTTGCTGGGGCCTCTAGAGGGTCATATAGGGTTTTCATACTAGTTTACGGAATCGAAAACCGATGAGTGTGTACGAAGAATTGAAACAATGAAATCAGTACCTGACTCGAGTTGCTATTGTTCTGTCCTGTTGCTGTCTTCGCGCCCTTAGTCGGTTCCGACGACCCGCGCGGCCGCACACGGCCGTCCAGGGGTGCGCGCCGTCACCTGGGTGCTGGGGGAGGGTCTCTAATGGCAGAGGTGTTTAGGGTTTCGTCGATGGCTCTCGATTCCTTCTGTTCGTATATATCGACTGATATATATATATATATATATATATATATATATATATAATATATATATATATATATGGTTTTCCACTGTTGGTTAACACAGGTTCGGGGGTTAGCCTCCTCTTTGCTGGGAAACACAGGCCTGTGGCCTGGCCGACTGGGCCTCGGCCTGCTGCTTGGGCCTGGGTCGGGCTCTGTGGGGCTTGGATTGCTACTGCTTAGTATTATTCTTTTTTTCCTTTGGGTTGCTACTGCTTAGTATTATTCTTTTTTTTTCCTTTTTCTTTTTCTATTTACAATTAATACTTATATATATATATATATATATATATATATATATATATATATATATATATATATATATATATATATATATATATATATATATATATATACACATAGGCACGTATATACACATATATATTTCTATATACACACATATACGCCTATATATATTTATATATATACATGCGCATATATACCTATATAATATATATTTATATATCCATACACCTACTTAATATTTATCTATATACACATACACATATTTATATACGCATACACACATATACTTTTATACACACATATACACTATTTTATATATACATACCAATACACTCATATATAATATTTAAAAATACACACGTTCCCATATATAATCTATATACACATATATATACATATCATTTATAAAGTAAATGATTTAATAAATATAAATCATAATCATTTAATAAAAACAAAGTAATATTAAAATAAAAATCCTAATAACAATTAAAATATCCCAAAACTCGTTTCTGATGGATGTAACGTGCACCCTACTTATATGGCTCCAGAAGGTCATACAAATTCTGTAAAGCCCTATTTAATAATAATAATAATACCTATAATCTACCTATAACAATATTTAGAAAATAATTGTCAATTCTGAAAATATATACAAAATACTTACACTTGCCAAACATGTCTACAAGGTCGTACTTGGTCCCACTACATGCCTACCTGGGCTTGGATTCAGTTCGGGTCCAGTTTGACTAGTTCGGTACGACCGGGGCACTTAAACATCAAATAATATTAATAATGAATAATTAACTATTTATAATGGTCATGTCACAACGTGGTCTGGTTTTTCTAGTTACGATATCCCTATGGCTAGGTTTCCTCGGGCATGGCTAGTACACTAGTTAAGGCACACTGCTACATCTCCCGTGCCACAAATCCTAGTCGTCTAGTACTTCGAAACTCAACTATGGCTAGAGTCATCTACCGTAATAATTAACTAGATAATTATTTACAAAAATCATAAAACCCCATTTAAATCAAAAAAAAAAATATTTCAAAATTTTTCGGGAAGGTGGACTACAAATCTACCCACCTTAAGAATAATTTCGTCCTCGAAATTCTAATTCGTAACTATTCTTAAAATTCAAGATGAAAGTCTACCTTAACCTTAATCTCCTCAAATTCAATTCCTCGAAATATTTCATGACTTTCTTTAGTCATTTTATAACTCCGAGTACTTGACGACTTCTACCCACCTTTGGCCATACTACTCCTCAAAACACGATCACTAAAGTCTTATGGTCTTCTAACTAGTTGCTAACAATTTTACTGGGCAGATATCTAGACATATGGCATATATAATCCCTTATATATATAAACAACCAAACACTCAATAGTCAAGCAATATGTACTATAATTTAAGGTGTTCTAATGAATTCTAGACAGCACGATTATTCTTCACTCCGAATTAGGAAGGGACGAGAATCAACGGTACGGAAAGCAAGGAAATATAATCAAGAGCAATTATGGAGTTTTCAAGGACGTAGAAAATTTCTAGGAGAATTTTCAAGGCAGAGTGGATTGAGATTTCTAAGGGTTTAGTCAGCTGTGCAGGCTCGTACCGGTACAGTTACGTAATCGATACGATATGCTCTGACCTGCATGGGCCACCAAAAAAACTTGTCACGACCCGCACCCGCTTTTTGGGACGCGAGAGCGTGAGCAAGCCAGCTACCTATCGAGCGGACTCCAGCCCGACTCGAGTACGTATAAGCTGTCAAGGTCATGGGTATCATGTCGTATCATGTCTAATCTAAACTATATCTTAATCCACCAGAATCATGTAAAATAAGAATGAACAAGTATGGGTCATGGTCTGCAGCCCATTAGCATATTGTTCGATTAGACTCCACGAAGGATATGAGTCTATAAATAAGAAGAGTATATCATGGTACTGAATATAAAGCACGAGAAGATAATAAAGAAATAACACAAACAAATACATGTATCATGCATCATAATCCTCTACCATCCCGCTCTGCTAACTAACTCCATGCAGTCGCTAAACCTGAAAAGATCATCAGGTCCTCAGAGGACTAGCAAGATACATAAAATATGCCTATCTAACAGTTTAATCATGCAATAATATAACCAGGGTATAAACAGGAACTAGACATGAGATGGACATGTGGCTACTAACAGGTAACTATGAACACGGACACGGAATCAAGTATGCATAAATGAACTTCTGGTAGATCAATGGATAACCAACCCTCGCCCCGATTGTGGACCCGCAGGTAAGCTTCAAGACAAGTCACCCTCGCCCCGATTGTGGACTCGCAGGTGCAAAGGCAACCCTCGCCCCGTGTGTGGACTCGCAGGTTGTGGGAAAGATAAGGAATAGCAGTTCACTCACACAGACTTGCAGACATGACTCAGTTAGGACACAGGTGACGACACGACACGACCCGACCCTATCACGATACATGAGAGAACTAATCCAATATGAAACTACAAGGCTAACCATGTACAAGGACTATAGCCATACAAGCATGTACGATATACAAATCACGAGTAATAACCAACTAGTAAAACTATATGATAATATAAATAGGCATGTAAATAAACTGTAGAGTGAGGCAAGGCATACTTGCCTGGCGGTAGCGCGAAGAACCAATAAGATACCGTCAACCGGAAAGCCATAAAGTCAAAGTCATCACAACTGTCTCCGGAAGCTGAAACAAACATTGCCAACATTCTCAGAATAGTCCAATTAGCTAAGATTGCCTATCCTTAAGTCCAATTCTGGACACAGAGGCAAAACGGTAATTTTGGGCAAAAATAATATCCGCCGTTGGACCCGCTTTGCACCGAAAAGCGTGCCAGAGTCAATGGTCTCTAAAGTCGTCAAACTACATGTCTACGGATCCAGTTTTTCGATACGAACCCAACAGTATGTCCAAAGTTGGATTCCGACGGGCCGTGCACAAAATTGCCCGTTGAGTCGGACCGGGGGGGGGCCCGCGATACGACGATTTTATCAACTGTCTCAGAATCGGACCAAACTTGGCATACAGGACCAGAAAAATGATACGGTCCTGATAGCGTAAGTTTTGTCTCGATCTGACGAGCGTGCACAAAGTAATTGAGAAATTTGCAAGGTGCACGATATGGTAAATTTTGACGGATACGCATCAAATTCGTCGCACACACGCGACCAATTTGAATTCCGTCAAAACCCACACGACCACGAAGTCGTTATGCAGCTTTCGATGCTTATGGTGCACGACCACGTCGTCCGAAATGGCGGGACGCACGTCGTGTGGAACAATTTTTCATAATTTCTAAACAGTTTTCTCAATTTATTTTCCTATTTTCGAATTGATTTATCCTAGCATCTACTGATTAATAAGATAATCTAAAAATAGGGTTTAAAAGCTGGTTAGGTTGTCTAAAAACGTGTTCAAATAGAATTTCTAGTAAGTCAATGGTTTGGTCGAAATTTGCCTTCCAACTGGGGTGTTGGGACTGTTTGATCCCCTGTTTTTGGACAGGTTTTTGTCAAAGTTTGCCTCGATCTTGTGGATCAATGGCTCGACCATATTGCAAACTACTTGCTGGGGCCTCTAGAGGGTCATATAGGGTTTTCATACTAGTTTACGGAATCGAAAACCGATGAGTGTGCACGAAGAATTGAAATAATGAAATCAGTACCTGACTCGAGTTGCTACTGTTCTGTCCTGATGATGTCTCCGCGCCCGTAGTCGGTTCTGATGACCCGCACGTCCGCGCACGACCGTCCAGGGGTGCGTGCCGTCACCTGGGTGCTGGGGAAGGGTCGCCAATGGCAGAGGTGTTTAGGGTTTCGTCGATGGCTCTCGATTTCCTCTGTTCGTATATATCGACTGATATATATGTGGTTTTCTACTGTTGGTTAACACAGGTTCGGGGGTTAGCCTTCCCTTTGCTGGGAAACACAGGCCTGTGGCCTGGCCGACTGGACCTGGGCCTGCTGCTTGGGCCTGGGTCGGGCTCTGTGGGGCTTGGGTTGCTACTGCTTAGTATTATTCTTTTTTTTTCCTTTTTCTTTTTCTATTTACAATTAATACTTATATATACATGTATTCATGTATATATATATATATATATATATATATATATATATATATATATATATATATATATATATGTATACATATATATATATATATATATATATATATATATATATATATATATATATATATATTAAAAAAAAAAAAAATATATATATATATATATATATATATATATATATATATATATATATATATATATATATATATATATATATATATATATATATATATATATATACACATAGGCACATATATACACATATATATTTCTATATACACACATATACGCCTATATATATATTTATATATATTTATATATATATACATGCACATATATACCTATATAATATATATTTATATATCCATACACCAACTTAATATTTATTTATATACACATACACATATTTATATACGCATACACACATATACTTTTATACACACATATACACTATTTTATATATACATACCAATACACTCATATATAATATTTATAAATACACACGTTCCCATATATAATCCATATACACATATATATACATATCATTTATAAAGTAAATGATTTAATAAATATAAATCATTATCATTTAATAAAAATAAAGTAATATTAAAATAAAATCCTAATAACAATTAAAATAGCCCAAAACTCGTTTATGATGGATGTAACGTGCACCCTACTTATATGGCTCCAGAAGGTCATACAAATTCTGTATAGCCCTATTTAGTAATAATAATAATACCTATAATCTACCTATAACAATATTTAGAAAATAATTGTCAATTCCGAAAATATTTACAAAATACTTACACTTACCAAACATGTCTACAAGGTCGTACTTGGTCCCACTACATGCCTACCTGGGCTTGGATTCAGTTCGGGTCCAGTTTGACTAGTTCGGTACGACCGGGTCACTTAAACGACAAATAATATTAATAATGAATAATTAACTATTTATAATGGTCATGTCACAACTTGGCCTGGTTTTCCTAGTTACGACATCCTTATGGCTAGGTTTCCCCGGGAATGGCTAGTACACTAGTTAAGGCACACTGCTACATCTCCCGTGCCACAAATCCTAGTCGTCTAGTACTTCGAAACTCAACTATGGCTAGAGTCATCTACCATAATAATTAACTAAATAATCATTTACAAAAATCGTAAAACCCCATTTAAATCAAATAAATAAAATAAAAAAATATTTCAAAATTTTTCAGGAAGGGGGGCTACAAATCTACCCACCTTAAGAATAATTTCGTCCTCGAAATTCTAATTCGTAACTATTCTTAAAATTCAAGAAGAAAGTCTACCTTAACCTTAATCTCCTCAAATTCAATTCCTCGAAATATTTCATGACTTTCTTTAGTCATTTTATAACTCCGAGTACTTGACGACTTCTACCCACCTTTGGTCATACTACTCCTCAAAACACGGTCACTAAAGTCTTATGGTCTTCTAACTAGTTGCTAACAATTTTACTGGGCAGATATCTAGACATATGGCATATATAATCCCTTATATCTATAAACAACCAAACACTCAATAGTCAAGCAATATGTACTATAATTTAAGGATTTCTAATGAATTCTAGACAACACGATTGTTCGTCACTCCGAATTAGGAAGGGACGCGAATCAACGGTACGGAAAGCAAGGAAGTATAATCAAGAGCAATTATGGAGTTTTCAAGGACGTAGAGAATTTCTAGGAGAATTTTCAAGGCAGAGTGGATTGAGATTTCTAAGGGTTTAGTCAGCTGTGCAGGCTCGTACTGGTACAGTTACGTAACCGATACGATATGCTCTGACCTGCATGGGCCACCAAAAAAAACTTGTCACGATCAGCACCCGCTTTTCGGGACGCGAGAGCATGAGCAAGCCAGCTACGTATCGAGCGAACTCCAGCCCGACTCGAGTACGTATAAGCTGTCAAGGTCAAGGGTGTCATGTCTAATCTAAACTATATCTCAATCCACCAGAATCATGTAAAATAAGAATGAACAAGTATGGGTCATGGTCTGCAACCCATTAGCATATTGTTCGATTAGACTCCACGAAGGATATGAGTCTATAAATAAGAAGAGTATATCATGGTACTGAATATAAAGCACGAGAAGATAATAATGAAATAACACAAACAAATACCTGTATCATGCATCATAATCCTCTACCATCCCGCTCTGCTAACTAACTTCATGCAGTCGCTAAACCTGAAGAGATCATCATGTCCTCAGAGGACTAGCAAGATACATAAAACATGTCTATCTAACAGTTTAATCATGCAATAATATAACCAGGGTATAAACAGGAACTAGACATGAGATGGACATGTGGCTACTGACAGGTAACTATGAACACGGACACGGAATCAAGTATGCATAAATGAACTACTGGTAAATCAATGGATAACCAACCCTCGCCCCGATTGTGGACTCGCAGGTCAGCTTCAAGACAAGTCACCCTCGCCCCGATTGTGGACTCGCAGGTGCAAAGGCAACCCTCGTCCCGTGTGTGGACTCGCAGGTTGTGGAAAAGACAAGGAATAGCAGTTCACTCACACAAACTTGCAGACACGACTCAGTCAAGACACAGGTGAAGACACGACACGACCCTATCACAATACACGAGAGAACTAATCCAATATGAAACTACAAGGCTAACCATGTACAAGGACTATAGCTATACAAGCATGTACAATATACAAATCATGAGTAATGACCAACTAGTAAAACTATATAATAATATAAATATGTATGTAAATAAACTGTAGAGGGAGGCAAGGTATACTTGCATGGCGGTAGCGCGAAGAACCAATAAGATACGGTCAACCGGTACGCCATTAAGTCAAAGTCATCACAACTGTCTCCGAAAGCTGAAACAAACATTGTCAACATTCTCAGAATAGTCCAATTAGCTGGGATTGCCTGTCCTTAAGTCCAATTCTGGACACAAGAGCAAAACGGTAATTTCGGGCAAAAACGATGTCCGCCGTTGGACCCGCTTTACACCGAAAAGTGTGCCAGAGTCAAAGGTCTCTAAAGTCGTCAAACTACATGTCTACGGATCTGATTTTCCGATACAAATCCAATCGTATGTCCAAAGTTGGATTCCGGCGGGCCGTGCACAAAATCGCCCGTTGAGTCGGACCGGGGGGGCCCGCGATACGACAATTTTATCAACTGTCTCAGAATCAGACCAAACTTGGCATACAGGACCAGAAAAATGATACGGTCCTGATGGCGTAAGTTTCGTCTCGATCTGACGAGCGTGCAAAAAGTAATTGAAAAATTTGTAAGGTGCACTATACGGTGAATTTCGACGGATACGCATCAAATTCGTCGCGCACACGCGACCAATTTGAATTCCGTCAAAGCCCAAACGACCACGAAGTCGTTACGCAGCTTTCGATGCTTACGGTGTGTGACCACATCGTCCGGAATGACGGGACGCACGTCGTGTGGAACAATTTTTTATAATTTCTAAATTTCTCAATTTATTTTCCTATTTTTGAATTGATTTATCCTAGCATCTACTGATTAATAAGATAATCTAAAAATAGGGTTTGAAAGCTGGTTAGGTTGTTTAAAAACGTGTTCAAATAGAATTTCTAGTAAGTCAATGGTTTGGTCGGAATTCGCCTTCCAACTGTGGTGTTGGGACTGTTTGATCCCCTGTTTTTGGACAGGTTTTTGTCAAAGTTTGCCTCGATCTTGCTGATCAATGGCTCGACCATATTGCAAACTACTTGCTGGGGCCTCTAGAGGGTCATATAGGGTTTTCATACTAGTTTACGGAATCAGAAACCGATGAGTGTGCACGAAGAATTGAAACAATAAAATCAGTACCTGACTCGAGTTGCGACTGTTCTGGCCCGTTGCTGTCTCCGCGCCCGTAGTCGGTTCCGACGACCCGCGCGGCCGCGCACGGCCGTCCAGGGGTGCGCGCCGTCACCTGGGTGCTGGGGGAGGGTCGCCAATGGCAGAGGTGTTTAGGGTTTCGTCGATGGCTCTCGATTTCCTCTGTTCGTATATATCGACTGATATATATGTGGTTTTCCACTGTTGGTTAACACAGGTTCGGGGGTTAGCCTCCCCTTTGCTAGGAAACACAGGCCTGTGGTCTGGCCGACTGGGCCTGGGCCTGCTGCTTGGGCCTGAGTCGGGCTCTGTGGGGCTTGGGTTGCTACTGCTTAGTATTATTCTTTTTTTTCCTTTTTCTTTTTCTATTTACAATTAAATACTTATATATATATTCATGTATATATATATATATATATATATATATATATATATTTATATTTATATATATATATATATATATATATATATATATATATATATATATTATATATATATATATATATTTTTTTTTTATATATTATATATATATATATATATATATATATATATATATATATATATATATATATATATATACACACACACACATAGGCACGTATATACACATATATATATTTCTATATACACACATATACGCCTATATATATATTTATATATATTTATATATATACATGCACATATATACATATATAATATATATTTATATATCCATACACCTACTTAATATTTATTTATATACACATACACATATTTATATACGCATACACACATATACTTTTATACACACATATACACTATTTTATATATACATACCAATACACTCATTTATAATATTTATAAATACACACGTTCCCATATATAATCTATATACACATATATATACATATCATTTATAAAGTAAATGATTTAATAAATATAAATCATTATCATTTAATAAAAATAATATAATATTAAAATAAAAATCCTAATAACAATTAAAATAGCCCAAAACTCGTTTCTGATGGATGTAACGTGCACCCTACTTATATGGCTCCAGAAGGTCATACAAATTCTGTAAAGCCCTATTTAATAATAATAATACCTATAATCTACCTATAACAATATTTAGAAAATAATTGTCAATTCCGAAAATATATACAAAATACTTACACTTACCAAACATGTCTACAAGGTCGTACTTGGTCCCACTACATGCCTACCTGGGCTTGGATTCAGTTCAGGTCCAGTTTGACTAGTTCGGTACGACCGGGTCACTTAAACGTCAAATAATATTAATAATGAATAATTAACTATTTATAATGGTCATGTCACAACTTGGCCTGGTTTTCCTAGTTACGACATCCCTATGGCTAGGTTTCTCCGGACATGGCTAGTACACTAGTCAAGGCACACTGCTACATCTCCCGTGCCACAAATTCTTGTCGTCTAGTACTTCGAAACTCAACTATGGCTAGAGTCATCTACCGTAATAATTAACTAAATAATCATTTACAAAAATCGTAAAACCCCATTTAAATCAAATAAATAAAATAAAAAAATATTTCAAAATTTTTCAGGAAGGGGGGCTACAGAAGTCCCCGTCACGTTCAGATTGTTAGGATCCTTATTTTTGCTATAGGAAGCCGCATGCTTTCTCCTTGGTTCCCTGGTATGAACCAGATTGGCGTCAGCCAATTGCTTGGACAGTACGTCTACCTTCAGTTGAGCCCTCATTTGGTCCTCAGCGTTGATTTCCTGCAGAAGATCGTCGAGAGTGATCTCCAACTTCTTCATATGCATGTTTGCATAGAACTTGCTCCACCCAGCAGGGAGCTTCGAAACGATCCCTTCAACAACAAACTTGTCGGGGAGGGGCGTCGCCTCATTTTCCAACTTCTGTCGCAGTTTTAGGAACTCCTTCACCTGCGGCAGCATAGGTTTCTCGTCCTCAAAGAACTACTTATGATATTTCTCAACAAGAAATATCTTGCTACGGTTCTTATCATACTCGTACAATTTCTCTAGAGACACCCAATCTCCCTGGCAACAGTCTTCTTTGAATATAATTCAGCAAGGGAGTCTTCCATAGCATTTAGGATCATAAGCCTACAAATGTTATTGTCCCTTCTCCATTTGGTATGGTTCTTAGTAGCCGCAGAGATTGCAGCTGCAGATCCAGTCTCTGGAACAGTAGGTTCCTCCTCATACAACACGTAATCAACTTCTCTGAGTTCAATAGCGAGTGCAACCTTCCTCTTCTAGACTTGATAATGCTCTCCATCAAACTGTTCTGACTTTGTGAAGTTAGGATTGTTGAGTGCAGCATTCAAGTTTTTTTATTTCGTTAATTAAGCTTTGAGATTGTTAGTCCCGGGGCACAATTTTTGATAGAAAACTGAGAAAATGAAACGGTTATAAAAATAATGTTTCTAGCAACACTTCAAAGAGGTGCTTGACAGAAATCCTTGGAAGATTATGGATAACAAAAATCTAAAAAGATTTTGTTATAATAGCAAACGAAAGTAGTACTTCTAAAAGAAGTACCCAATCGAATTGCTAGCAGCAGCAGCGATGACAGACGAATGGTGGAAGAACAATCTGCTCGGGTGAATGATCATCGTTGCTCAAAGCTTAATTCGTCCCACACGAACAGCTTTCAGAAACCAGCAAGTTCGACTGAGAACTTTGGAACACCCCGCTCTCCTGACTCCTCGGATGGCGCACGGACTCCTGTCCAAAGTAACGATGGTGCAACGCTTCTATCTCAAAATCTGTAAGAATTCGTAAGGAATTATGAACACTTGTCTTGTTCTTATCTATCTACATTGTGAGAGAGAAGAGACCTTATATAAGATCGTGCTGCAACTGCCCAATTAACAGAACCTTCGAGACGTGAAAAAAACTACTCCGAACATGCTATAACCGCTCAAATCATGCACATACACGATCTGAGTTAACTGGTGCACAGTGCACGCCACTTGCGCACCGTGCGTACCCCGTGCACCTTGCTCACCGTACGCACAATACCACTTGCACCACTTGTGCAACCTGTGCCAACAGGCAGCGTCCACTGGCGCGCCTCTGGGCCGCACAACTGGGCGCACCACTTGGCCGTACTAATTGGTCAGCACCAATTGGCCGCACCATCTGGATGTCCAATCAGCTGTGCAAGTGTGTCACTTTTCGTTCCCGAAATATGTATTTTTAGACATATACCGCCTTAATGTATTTATTTAATATTTATCATGTATTGTTCTGTATTTAAAATCCCTTTAATTTTATGATAATTAATTCTCCGCAATTTAGTTTCTGCATTTTATTTTCTGCTTTAGCACCACTTTGGGTTTGGCTTGAATTGGTTTAGTTAGTTGGTTCAGCGTGAACCCCCACCCATTCCATTTAAAGACATCCCCTTTCTCTCTCTTCATTACTTCACCATTAATCTTCTTCTTCCTCGTAACTCCACCCCCACCTACCAGCCGCCAAGGTAAGTGCCAAACTTGCTTCTTGATGGATCACCATTATTATTATTCCATCATCTTCCTTACTTGATTTTGAGCCTCTGTAGTACTTAGTATTTCCAATTTCTATGGTTCATTTCTTGTAGATCTAAGTTTAATACATTTTCGGATTTCTTAGGCTTTGATCTAGTAAACTTTGTTATCTTTAAGTTTTGATGGTTCCATGATGTAGAGAATTTTGTTCTACCTCATTTTGACCTATGGAAGTTCAGATTTGGGCTTAGAATGAAGGACTTAGAGAGCTTGGAAGCAATAATTTCCATGGTTCTGTCCTTAGAAAAATTTGGAGAAGAAGAACAGATCCTGGCCGCATGACAGACCTGACTGCATAAGTTTTCATGCGGCAAGTCTTTCGAGCCGCATAAGGGGATTTAGCCGCATAAGAGTTTCGGCCGCATAAAGCTATCTGGCCGCATGGATCATTTCAGCCGCATGAGCGCTTGACGTTCCTAGTCGAATAAGGACCCGAGTCCTATTTAGGCCGCACGTGACTTAACTCTGGCCGCATGGAACTTTCCGTTTCCGGCCGCATGATTTTATTAGTTTTTTGACCACATGAACTCGTCCAGCCGCATATACATTTCAGTCCATCTCAGCCGCATGGAGTTTTTCTTGGCCGCATGGGCGCATGTTACCCGCAGCCGCATGAGACTTACTCAGCCGCATGAGCTGCGTGTCTTTTCAGTCGCATGGCGCTGACCATTCTCAGTCGCATGAGCTGCATGACTTACCCTAGCCGCATAAGGGACCCTGGCTTAATTAGCCGCATGAGACCCCTTTTTGTTTCTAGCCGCATAAGACTTGCTAGCTTGGCCGCATGGAATCACCCTTGTCCAGCCGCATGTAACTTATTCATTCCCGACCGCATGAAGCCCAAGTCTCGCGAGCCGCATGAACTCTGGCTCTAATGCCTTTTTGGTTGATTCTTGTCCTGAATTGACATTGATTGACATTGATTAATTATTTTGGCATTTATTAGCATTAGTTGGCATCTTTACATTAATTTGCATTGATTGTTATCTTGGCATTAATAAACAAGGATTGATATCTTAATTTAAATAATTGATCATGCGTTTCTAGTTGGAACTAAGAGACTGGCTAGTCGTCTTATTGACATAAATGAACGAGACACGTTCATATTAACTATGAACTATTGTAATCGACTGGCAAATCGTGAATATTGGCATACAGGCACATGCAGGCTTCAAATTATTTATTTATTTTATTTATTTACCTTACAAAAACAGCATGTGTACTTTATGGTCAAGGCATGATTATTTCGTGGTTAGTTTTGCTTGTTGTATTACGCTATGTAAGACCTACAACCTAACCGTACGGGCATCGTTGTAGAGTTGTGCATATCGTACCCCGTACGAAAGTACTCATTTGAATGACCATGACCCACGGCATGGGACTTCACTCAACATAGAGACTATTAAGTTAAATAAAATCATAATTACATGGAGAGAATGGATTTCTGAGTTCTTGCATGGCAGCCCTCTTGGGACTAGTAGTGCCCGACAGGCCGGTTGGTCCCCACAGATACTGTAAATCTGCCACACGGGCAGGGAACGGTATCTGGTTATATTATCTATGGTATATTGTATATTGATGACGGACGTCCCGCTGGGACTCGTCTAATTCATGATTGTCGTAATTGATTGACTGGGTAAACTAGCCTTGCTTGCACATAGTAAGAACTGAGGAATCCTTTATTGCATAATCCCAGGATAACTTGGAACACACAATAGCAAGCCGTAGTAGTTGCGTGACCGTTTAAATTGATTTGTTTGTGTACTGTATCTACTCTGTTACCTAACTGAGATGATCAAAATATCAGGACATAACGAGCCAACTTCTGTCCTTGTTTGGTTGGGAGGTTGGTTCGAAGTGTCGTGATGTTATGTGAGTCCTAGTAGATAGCAGAGGTCTATTATCATATTCTCTTCTTACTGGTTCATTTCTCATATCGTGCTCCCTTGCGGTACTTGCTATTAGAGGTCTAACCTCTCTGGTTTTGCATGGCCAGATTTAGAGCCGGTCCCCGAGGATCCAGCTTACTTCTATTTCCAAGATGGTCAATACTAGAGGGATGATCACAGGAGGACTCGAGTGGGTTTCTTGCTTTCCCGCTCATTTTGTGAATTACTTTATACTTTGCCGTTTGGCACCGACATGTTAGTCGAATTGTCTTGCACTTACTTTTGCATAATTGTAACTAAATCAGGCTGCAGCTGATAACAATTGTGTATACTTACTACATCATATGGCTGTATTTTGTAAAGCCAGACATCGAGAACATTTTAACTGAGCGTTTGGGACGCCTTACTGCTTTATCTCATATGTTCTCTATTTTTGTTTCTTGTTCGAATGATTGAGACAATAGATGTGAAGTAACCATAGGGAGACTTTCAAGTAGTATGCACCCCCTCGTCTTGTAGACAGCATTAATCATATTATACGGTATTCATCTACCCGTAATACGTAGCTGGCTGAGTCATTCCCCCGCTCTCCAGTATTCTGGTTCTGGGGCGTGACCAGGTTTTAGTGGTGGCCCATGCAGGTCTAATTTCAGGCTTGTAGGGTATTTTAATTTATAGGATGTCTCAATCACATATGTTCCCCCTTGATCTCATGATTCGTTACTCTCGACTCTAGCTTGACATTCCAGTATCCCTTGACCTCATTGATCCTTTATGTCCGATCGTTTGATTGTTCTTTTGTCCCTTTTCTTAGGGGCACCTCGTCCGCACCTGTCAGGACTAGACAACAACATGGACAACTTGACCAGGTTGGTCAGCAACAAGGGCCGGTACTAACTTTGGAGACTATCCAGGAAGAAGTGATAGTGGAAGCAGCAGCTGGATCACAGTATCTGGATGTTCCACCACCACCAATAGTTCCACCTACCCCCGTAGAAGTGGACACACCGGCTCTTCTGAAGATCATGAGAGGGATGATGGCTACTCAGCAACATCAGATGTTAGCCCAGCAGCGCATGCACGCTCAGTTGCAGGAGCAGAACGTACTACTCAACCAAGGGTTGCAGACAGCTTTGGAAAGAGGGGCAAGGCCGGATTCAGGAGCATCAACCAGATTTTGCAAGTTCAATCCCCGCCGTTTTGAGGGCGCGGAGGATGCCATCTCAGCATATGCATGGCTTAAGGATATTGAGGCTATTCTGACAGCAGCTAAGGTACCGGCAGAAGAACGTGTGGATCAAGTGAAGTTGCTACTTCAGGATCTCGCACGTGATTGGTGGAAATCAGAAGAAGTAGGCATCAGACGTCCTGTTGCTTGGGACGACTTTACCATAAGATTCAAGACGAAGTACTATGCAGTTGTGGCGCAGTTCGAGCTACAACAGAAGTTTATCAACCTCAAGCAGACCGGCAAGACAGTAGATGCTTATGCAGCGGAGTTCTGCAGATTGAGTAGGTTTGCCCCAGAGATGGCAGCGACGGAGCGCCATAGGACGATGAGGTTCCAGCAAGGGTTTCATCTTGAACTCTTACAATTGATAGAGAGGCACAATTACCAGACTTTTGACGAAGTATTGACGGCAACCCGAAGGCATGAGATCATCATTCAGAGGATTACGACAAGGACTGGAGGTCAGAAGAGATCTCACAGTCAGATTGAAGGGGGAGGGGGAGCAGCGCCCCAAACAACAGCACCATCCCTTGGCATTCGCATTCACGATGTGGCAATACGAGGGCCAGCACCACCACCCAGGCAACAACAGCAGCAGAAGAAGAACCAGCAACCCCCAGCGGGCTGCACTTATTGTGGAAAGTTAGGGCACACTAGAGATGTGTGTCGGGCATTGAACGGACTGTATTTGATATGTGGAAATCCAGATAATCGGGTTATCATATGTCCCATGAATTCGAGGTCAGGAGGACCAGTACAGCAGTTTCCTGCCCTGCCACTACCAGGGGCAGGACAGTATCGAGGACCCGCAGTGGCAGTAAGACCATTGGCCCAGCGCCCGTTAATGCCACAGGCTCCGATGTTTCGGCAGCAGGGAACGCCGATGCAGCAACACCAGCATAGACCACCCCAACATCATCAAGACAGGGGCCAGCAGCAGCACCAGGCTAGGCCGCAGCATGGAAACCAACAAGGAGGTCGAGGGCAGGCATTCACACTGTCCTTGGAAAAGGCATTAGCATCGGGAGATGTTGTGGCAGGTAACATTCTCGTCGCCTCATATCCCGCAGTAGCATTGTTTGATTCAGGAGCATCACACTCATTTATATCTGCACAATTTGCGACACGTCTAGGAATGGAATTCGAGGCATTGCCAGGGAGGTTAAATATACTCACTGGTAATGGGCTCGTAGGAGTTAGTAGAGTTATTCTAGCGTGTAGTGTTGTAGTTTGCGGGCGTTCCTTACCTGCCCGGTTAATAGAATTTCCTGTTGGAAATTTTGACGCTATCTTAGGCATGGACTGGCTGAAAGACAGTCATGCGACAATAGATTGTCGTAGTTGAAGTGTATCTTTTGATATTCCAGGAACGAAGAGATTCACCTTAGTTAGATCAGAGGCAACTCAGCAAGAGCAGTGAGTAGTGACAGCAATGGAGAAAGTCCAGGTTCCGAAGGTAGTTGAAGAATTTTTAGACGTATTTCCTGAAGAACTTCCAGGTCTACCACCGGTTAGAGATATTGAGTTCAGTATAGAATTGGTACCTGGAACTAAATTGATATCAGATCGAGTTTACAGAATGGCGTATTCGGAGCAGGCCAAGGTATATCAACACATAGAGGAATTGAAGGAGAAGAAGTTTATCCAAGCTAGCATATCACCATGGGCAGCACCAGTGGTACTTGTGGAAAAGAAGGATGGATCATCCAGATTATGCATCGATTACAGGAAGCTTAACGCGGCAACAGTAAAGAACAAGTACCCACTACCCAGGATCGACGACTTGTTTGATCAGTTGAGCACAGCTAGAGTTTTCTCCAAGATAGATCTTCGTTCAGGGTATCATCAGGTGAGGGTTCGGAAGGAAGATATTCCCAAGACAGCATTTAGGTCGAAGTATGGGCATTATGAATTCTTAGTAATGCCGTTTGGTTTGACCAATGCTCCAGCAATATTTATGGATTTGATAAACCGCATCTTTATGCCTTACTTAGATCAGTTTGTCGTGGTGTTTCTCGACGACATTCTCGTATACTCTGCTAGTGAAGAGGAGCATGAAGACCACCTCAGGAAAGTGTTACAGGTTCTGATAGAGAACTAGTTGTATGCCAAGCTCAGTAAGTGTGAGTTCTGGATGGACCATATTTTATTTTTGGGTCACATCATATCAGGAGCTGGAGTAGCAGTGGATCCCAAGAAGATAGAAACAGTTGAGAGTTGGCCAGCACCCAAGACCGTAGCTGATGGACGGAGTTTCTTGGGATTGGCAGGATATTACAGAAGGTTTGTATCAGATTTTGCTAGACTTTCAGCACCCATGACCCGCTTGACGCGGAAGGATGTACCATTCGTCTGGTCAGCAGAATGCCAGGCATCATTTGAGAATATGAAGCAGAAATTGATATCAGCGCCTATTCTTACATTGCCAGTTGGACCCGGAGGTTTCACAGTATATTGCGATGTGTCAGGTAAAGGGCTTGGATGTGTCCTTATGCAATATGGGAAGGTGATAGCATATGCATCTAGGCAGCTTTGAGACCACGAGAGGAATTATCCAACCCACGACTTGGAGTTGGCGGCAATAGTATTTGCTTTGAGGCTATGGAGGCATTACTTATATGGTGATCGAGTAGACATATACACAGACCATAAAAGTCTGAAGTACATCTTTACTCAGAAGGAGTTGAACATGAGGCAGAGAAGATGGTTAGAGCTGATCAAGGATTATGACGTGGAGCTTCAGTATCATCCAGGCAAGGCTAATGTGGTAGCAGACGCTCTTAGCAGGAGAGGCGACGTATTTATGTTGACAACGCAGAAGCACATTTTAGATGATCTTCAGGAGATGGACATAGAAGTTATACTTCCTAGTGATGTAGGAGTTCTAACAAGTCTACAAGTTCAATCTGACTTGGTAGACAGGATCAAGGCAGCTCAGGCACAGGACCCAAGGATTCAGAAGCTTAGGGCAGAATGTGAGTCAGGACTCAGGAAGGAGATGCGAATCCATGAAGACGGTACACTTAGGTTTGGATCACGTCTATGTGTACCTAGTAGAGATATCAGACAGAAAGTTATGACAGAAGCTCACAGTTCTCAGTATTCTATACATCCTGGAGGGACCAAGATGTACTAAGATATCAAGCAGCACTTCTGGTGGAATGGAATGAAGTGGGGGATATCTAAGTTTGTTTCCCATTGCTTGATATGTCAGCAAGTGAAGGCAGAGCAGCAGAGGCCAGCTGGACTATTGTAACCGCTTCCTATCCCGGAATGGAAGTGGGAACACATCACAATGGACTTTGTGACCGGTTTACCGAGGTCATCAAGTGGTAAAGATGCTATTTGGGTAATATTAGATCGGCTTACAAAGGTGCACACTTTCTTCCTTTTAGAGTAGGGCAATCTACAAAAAAGTTGGCAGACTTGTATATACAGCAGATAGTCAGGCAGCATGGAGTCCCTGTCAGTATTGTGTCAGATAGAGATACCCGTTTTAGATCACATTTCTGGAAGAGCTTACATCATAGTTTGGGCACCAAGTTAAGATTTAGCACGGCTTACCATCCACAGACGGACGAGCAATCAGAAAGGACAATTCAGACTTTGGAAGATATGTTACGAGCTTGCACCCTAGATTTTGGAGGATCTTGGGAGAGCCACATGCACTTAGTTGAGTTTTCTTATAACAACAGTTATCAAGCCAGTATCCAGATGGTGCCATTCGAAGCCCTATATGGTAAAAAGTGTAGGTCGCCACTAGCATGGGATGATATCGGGGAGAGGAAGATGCTAGGCCCGGAATTGATTGTTCAGACGGTTGAAGTAGTTAAAGAAATTAGAGAGCGACTTCGAGTTGCGCAGGATCGGCATCGTCATTGGGCGGACCAGTATCGTAGACCGCTAGAGTTTTCTGTTGGGGACCACGTATTCATGCGGATCTTACCTACCCGTGGGGTCATTAGATTTGGCGTTCGCGGGAAGTTGAGTCCGAGATACGTAGGACCATTCGTTATCCTTGATAGGGTAGGTGATGTTGCTTATCGTTTATCCCTTCCACCTTCGTTAGGAGAGGTGCATGACGTATTTCATGTATCTCAGCTGCGAAGGTATGTATCGGACCCAAGCCATATCCTTGATCATTTTGAGCTGGTTGTTGGTACCAACCTGTCTTACGAGGAGCAGCATGCGTGCATCTTGGACCAAAAGGAGAAGATACTCAAGAACCAAACAATTAGCCTTGTCCGGGTTGTTTGGGGTCATCACTCATTAGGAGAGTCAACGTGGGAACGTGAGGATGATATCCGATCACGGTATCCGCACCTATTTGACTCACAAGGTATATCTCTTTCTGTATACCTTGATTGTCTTAACCCCTCATGCTTGTCACCCTATGCATTGAACTACGTGGTATCGTAGATTGTTAGTATAGATATGTTATCTGCTAGTTAATATTGAAGAATGATTACTTGTCCAAGTATTCTTGCACCAAGATTAGCTTAGTTTTGATATTCCTATCATGTTTGGGTTTGAAATTCCGAGGACGAAATTTTTTTAAGGAGGGTAGAGATGTCACTTTCCGTTCCCGAAATACGTATTTTTAGACATATACCGCCTTAATGTATTTATTTAATATTTATCATGTATTGTTCTGTATTTAAAATTCCTTTAATTTCATGATAATTAATTCTCCGTAATTTAGTTTTTGTATTTTATTTTCTGCTTTAGCTCCACTTTGGGTTCGGCTTGAATTGGTTTAGTTAGTTGGTTCAGCATGAACCCCCACCTACCACCACCCTATCCATTTAAAGCCATCCCCTTTCTCTCTCTTCATTACTTCACCATTAATCTTCTTCTTCCTCATAACTCCACCCCCACCTACAAGCCGCCAAGGCAAGTGCCAAACTTGCTTCTTGATGGATCACCATTATTATTGTTCCATCATCTTTCTTACTTGATTTTGAGCCTCTGTAGTACTTAGTATTTCCAATTTCCACGGTTTATTTCTTGTAGATCTAAGTTTAATGCATTTTCGGATTTCTCAGACTTTGATCTAGTAAACTTTGTTATCTTTAAGTTTTGATAGTTCCATGATGTAGAGAATTTTGTTCTACCCCATTTTGACCTATGAAAGTTCAGATTTGGGCTTAGAATGAAGGACTTAGAGAACTTGGAAGCAATGATTTCCATGGTTGTCCTTAAAAAAATTTGGAGAAGAAGAACAGATCCTGGCCGCATGACAGACCTGACCGCATGAGTTTTCATGCGGCAAGTCTTTCGAGCCGCATAAGAGGATTCAGCCGCATAAGAGTTTCGGCCGCATAAAGCTATCTGGCCGCATGGATCATTTCAGCCGCATGAGCGCTTGACGTTCCTGGTCGAATAAGGACCCGAGTCCTATTTAGGCCGCATATGACTTAACTCTGGCCGAATGGAACTTCCTATTTCCGGCCGCATGATTTTATTAGTTTCTTGACCACATGAACTCGTCCAGCTGCATATACATTTCAGTCCATCTCAGCTGCATGGAGTTTTCTTTGGCCGCATGGACGCATGTTACCCGCAGCCGCATGAGACTTACTCAGCCGCATGAGCTGCGTGTCTTCTCAGCCGCATGGCGCTGACCATTCTCAGCCGCATGAGCTGCATGACTTACCCTAGCCGCATAAGGGACCCTGGCTTAATTAGCCGCATGAGACCCCTTTTTGTTTCTAGCCGCATAAGACTTGCTAGCTTGGCCGCATGAAATCACCCTTGTCCAGCTGCATGTAACTTATTCATTCCCGGCCGCATGAAGCCCAAGTCTCGCGAGCCGCATGAACTCTGGCTCTAATACCTTTTTGGTTGATTCTTGTCCTGAATTGACATTGATTGACATTGATTAATTGTCTTGGTATTTATTGGCATTAGTTGGCATCTTTACATTAATTTGCATTGATTGTTATCTTGGTATTAATAAACAAGGATTGATATCTTAATTTAAATAATTGATCATGCGTTCCTGGTTGGAACTAAGAGACTGGATAGTCGTCTTATTGACATAAATGAAAGAGACACGTTCATATTAACTATGAACTATTGTAATCGACTGGCAAATCGTGAATATTGGCATACATGTACATGCAGGCTTCAAATTATTTATTTATTTTATTTATTTACCTTACAAAAATAGCATGTGTACTTTATGGTCAAGGCATGATTATTTCGTAGTCAGTTTTGCTTGTTGCATTACGCTATGTAAGACCTACAACCTAACCGCACGGGCATCATTGTAGAGTTGTGCATATCGTACCCCGTACGAAAGTACTCATTTGAATGACCATGACCCACGGCATGGGACTTCACTCAACATAGAGACTATTAAGTTAAATAAAATAATAATTGTATGGAGAGAATGGATTCCCGAGTTCTTACATGGCAGCCCTCTTGGGACTAGTAGTGTCCGACAGGCCGGTTGGTCCCCACAGATACTGTAAATCTGCCACACGGGCAAGGAGCGGTATCTGGTTATATTATCTATGGTATATTGTATATTGATGACGGGCGTTCCGCTGGAACTCGTCTAATTCATGATTGTCGCAATTGATTGACTGGGTAAACTAGCCTTGCTTGCACATAGTAAGAACTGAGGAATCCTTTATTGCATAATCCTACGATAACTTGGAACACACAATAGCAAGCCGTAGTAGTTGCGTGGCCGTTTAAATTGATTTGTTTGTGTACTGTATCTACTCTGTTACCTAACTGAGATGATCAAAATATCAGGACATGACGAGCCAACTTCTGTCCTTGTTTGGTTGGAAGGTTGGTTCGAAGTGTCGTGATGTTATGTGAGTCCTAGTAGATAGCAGAGGTCTATTATCATATTCTCTTCTTACTGGTTCATTCCTCATATCGTGCTCCCTTGCGGTACTTGCTATTAGAGGTCTAACCTCTCTGGTTTTGCATGGCCAGATTTAGAGCCGGTCCCCGAGGATCCAGCTTACTTCTACCTCCAAGATGGTCAATACTAGAGGGATGATCGCAGGAGGACTCGAGTGGGTTTCTTGCTTCCCCGCTCATTTTGTGAATTACTTTATACTTTGCCGTTTGGCACCGACATGTTAGTCGGATTGTCTTGCACTTACTTTTGCATAATTGTAACTAAGTCAGGCTGCAGCTGATAACAATTGTGTATACTTACTACATCATCTGGCTGTATTTTGTAAAGCCAGACATCGAGAACATTTTGATTGAGCATTTGGGACGCCTTACTGCTTTATCTCACATGTTCTCTATTTCTGTTTCTTGTTCGAATGATTGAGACAATAGATGTGAAGTAACCATAGGGAGACTTTCATGTAGTATGCACCCCCTCGTCTTGTAGACAGCATTAATCGTATTATACGGTATTCATCTACCCGTAATACGTAGCTGGCTGAGTCATTCCCCCGCTCTCCAGTATTCTGGTTCTGGGGCATGACAAAGTGGCTCGCGCAACGAGCGTAACTTAAGCGCAACTTAAGCACATTATTCGCCTAGCGACGATGCTGATATGCGCGATCGGTTGTGCAAGTGGCAACGAGTGCAACTTAAGCGCACTATACACCTAGCGATGATGTTGACGTGCTAAGTGCAAAGTGCGCCAACAAAATGCCACATTACGTCTCATGAGCCTGAGTCCGAGTCGCTAAGCCCCTACGAGGCTTAGCTCCATTGGAAATTAATTTCCAAGAGCAAAAAGCATGAATGCTTCATTGTTGATTTGGCCTTTTTTTCACTAGAAAAATACCCCCACATGGCACGTCCATGTGCACCTCCACACCACTTGTGCACCTCTAAACGAGCTTTGCTAATATATAGAGATATATTTCTTTTGGCCTAGCCGATGTGGGACTAAAGTTTCTAATGCAAAGGCCAAAATCCCAGCATTGTAAGCAAGGAATTTGAAAATTAGGTTAGATTTGTGAGCGAGACAAAACGTATTTTGTCAAACCCATATTTGGACTTAAGTTTAATGGGTTAACATGTCTTAATGGGTCTTGTGTTGGGACCAAAAGCGTCAATACCAATTGTCTGAAATTGACCGTAGTGGAAACAAGGTTGACCCATCAGAGATAACCAACCATCAGTCTAAGCACTGACAGAAAAAACAAATCATAATCTTTATAACTTTAGGTGTAGATACAAAATTGACTAAAACTATATTGAACCATTTATCCAAAGATTCAACCCCTTCGCAAAAGTCAAGAAGAAAATAGAAGATTATAACTTGAAATCTCTCACTCTACCCGTAACGATCTTCCTGTACGAAGATGATGACTCCCTGCATAGATTTTCTCTTCAAACTGTCTTAGATGGCGAGCCCTAAGAGTAAAGTACGTACTTTATCTTAGATTGTATGTGGACAAGAACCATGAATCTTACTTTTTGTGCTCTTCCTATTGTCTCCACCTTCGGCACACACACACACAAACATATATATATATATATATATATATATATATATATATATATATATATATATATATATATATTTTTATATATATATATATATATATATATATATATAGTTGAGAAACTCTATTTTAGGTCATAGGAATTCCTAAAACTGAAAACCTTAAAACAGGAAATCGTGTTACTAAAATAAGAGTCCATATTCTAGGTAATAGAAAACCCTAAAATACTCTAGCAATAATTACATATGTCCAAATCTAAACAAATTAAATATTTGATTCAGATTTGGCCCAAAAAATATGATGTTACCAAATCCAAACTGGGCCTAACTTACTCTTCCTCTAGTCTGATGAGAGGTGTTGACTCCATGGCTCCTTAATTGGACTCCATTTATGTTGCTCCGCAACAGTGTTCTCTGCTCTCTCTTGTCATTGATCTTCCTTTCTTGTTATATCTTGCTCATTAGCCTAGTTTTGTAAACTTATGTTATTCTCGAGTTTGCTCGAACATGTGTATTATAGACGGCCGACTATATTACATGATGTTCGTTCTTGTTTTTATTAACTTTATGTGGGTTGAGACATAGTTGAGACAGAGTAGATTTAGTTTACTTTTACGTACAACGTACTATGATTAAGATAAGTCCATTAAATTGGGATACTTATTCTAGTCATACATGTGGCATGCTCATGTCTTGGGTTCCTAAGTATTTTGGAACTGGGACGTGACATACGTGATGAAACAACGAATCATCCAACTACTGACGGATGCATCCAACGGCCTTCCAATCCAATCGCTTTCAGTCATCAATAATTTTGTCCGATGGCTTTACACTGTAGCCTCCTAACGGACCGTACAAATCTTTGCACTAGAGTAGACCCTCCATTATTGGCTTCCAAATTGCTAGTTCTTCTTGTGAGGATGATCATACGTGTGTTCATCTATTCCGTAGACATGGTTCACCTTTCCTCTCGAGAACATGGGAGCACTGATACCAGATGTTGGGACCAGAAACATCGATACCGTGCTCTAGTACCACGTGTCTGAAATTGACCATAGCAAGAACTAGGCCAACCCACTTGAGATAACCAACAACCAATATAACGGAAGCACCAATACAGACAAAATACAGTATTTTTGGTGACTATGTCACTTGGACAAATTCTAATCTTTATAACTTCTTGTGTAAATACAACATTGAATAAAACTATGTTGAATTATTTGTCCAAAGATTCAACCCCTCACCAAACTTAAGAAGAAAGTAGAAGATTACAACTTGAAATCACCCGCCCTACCCTTACCGATCTCTATGTTCGAAGACGACGACTCCCCGTACAAATTTTCTCTCACAACTGTCTTGGATGACGAGCCCTAAGAGCATAGTACGAACTTTCTCTTAGATTTTCTGTGGACAAGCACCCTAAATCTCTCTTTTTACACACATATATAGTTGAGAAATCCTATTTCAGGTCATAGTAATTATGATAAACCCTAATTTAGGTCATAGTAATTCCTAAAATAGGAAACCTTAAAAATAAGAAACGTGTTACTAAAACAAAAGACCCTATTTTAAATAATAGAAAAACCTAAAATAGTCCATCAATAAATATGGACGTTCAAATCAAATCAAATCAAATATTTAATTGAGATTTGGACCCCACAAATATGTTGTTACCAAATCTAGAGTGGACGAAACATCTCGAGTCTTAAATCTTTGGCTTTTATAAGTAAAAAAGACAAAATAATGTACCAACATACCAAACAACTAGGCACGCGTCCAACGCATCATCGCTTCGGCCTAGGCATGAATTTTGTTGGGCCCACGGTCGGACAACTAAATAGAAAAATAATAAAAATTATTTAGTAATAAGGTCTTATATAATAGTTGTTATTAGAATTTGAATCTCCAAAATATCCGACATTAATATTTGAATCTGAAATTACTGTTCGACCAACCATCTAAGTCTAGTTGCGACCAGTTGTAACCTAGTTTTTTTTGCTCAATTTCTGTAGTCAACCCTTGTGGCCACTTTGATCTCAGTCAAGTCAGAATCTAAAGGTCGAATCCCGCCATGGAATGAAGGATCTTCCTTCTAGTACATATTGTTTCCATATCCTTCCAAATTGTGCAAAATCTTTATTATGCATATACATGAACTTTCACATAATTTTTTGTTTCCATATCCTTCCAAATTGTGTTTGGATTTGAGGAGGTGCTTGAAAGTTGAAACGAAGGAAAAAGAAAAAGTATATAGCGTAAGATTATTAAAAATCTATTTAGTTATCTAACTAAATCAATAATTAATCAACTATAGCAAGGATTTAATTTATTATTAATTATTAAAGATTAGTATTACTAAAATATTATTAAATAATTAGAGTAACCCCTAAATAGTAATAATAATAACTTGTTTATTTGTAACTTGATGTCCTCAGCTACCAATATTTTTTAACTTGATATCCTAAATATTTTTACTTAGCAATTTGACACTATCAACTATTAAATATTTTCAACTTCATAACGTAAATTTTTTTTTTCAAAACTACCGCTACCTTGCCTTCCATGTTCTATCCACCCGACGTCCCCCAGCTGTCCCCTACCCTCTACCCCATCCAGCAGCTTCGATGGTGGCGCAACAGTGTGCGGCAGCAAAGGAGGGTGAGAGATGGGTGGGTTGTAGGGGAGGAAGGCTAGTGCGAGGTTGGCGGCCGCGGCATGGGACTGTCAGGGAGGAGGGAGGTAGTTCCAAGTTTTGAAACAAAATATTTTTGTCCATTTCTTCACGAAATCAAGTTGTAATATTATATTAAAAAATTGAAATAGTTGAAAATATCAAGTTCAAATTAAGCCGTAATAACAACCACTAACTAATAATAATAATAATAGACAAATATTGATACAAGTTTTTGGAACAAGAAATCGTAGAACCTCCATGAAGATTTCATTGATTTTTTTTTCTTGAATTTCTCACACGCCTGCTTCTCTCTCTCTCTTGAAAGTTAAATATGCTGTGAACCTACAATTAGGTTTGTAATTCCTGCTATAGGCATATCCCAATAGCGTCTATTTGTTCACTTGCCAAAACTAGGTAAGAAACGACACGTGACACAAAACCACTTTCATGGATGAACAAAACTACTTACAAAATGGTTGTATGGAATGAAAATACCACGTGTCATTTTTTTTAGTGGGAATGAACATCCCACCTCGTTCTGATGGGCGAACCAAATCTCAACATAACATGGACCCCAAGTTTTTAGTAGTCTTATGTCATGTTCTATTTCCTATTGTTCTAGACCCAAAACTAGATTTTGGCATGGTATTCAGATCCCACGGGACTTGTGCGTTATCGCGTCGTTCGACCTTTCTGGTATCTTCGAAGCTTCTTTGAATGACGCTCGTCGGACTTCCGGACATTATCCACATAAGAAGTTTTTTTTTTAGATGTCCGACGATATGCACGGGACTTTGTGCACGCTGCATTGTA
The DNA here is from genome assembly GCA_029216955.1 of Iris pallida. Lineage (NCBI taxonomy): Eukaryota > Viridiplantae > Streptophyta > Magnoliopsida > Asparagales > Iridaceae > Iris > Iris pallida. The sequence goes on along the minus strand of JANAVB010007196.1, from coordinate 2,172,727 downwards.
TGTCTGTTGGGTCCGCTACCACCAACTCCCACCAAATAAATGGAAGGAATACTACGCCCATGTAGCTTGATCCACTAATTTTCGTCATCCAGCAAGGATCTTATACATCTCCTCGGTGACCACAAGAGCCACTCGAGTTCGAAAGATGTAAATTTGTCCCAACAAAAAGTTACTGAACTAATACGAATTATCTATTTCTTGGTACTAAATCCAAATCTTACAAATAATCAGCGCTCAGCCAATTTTTAAGCTCCACATCCTTCCCTTCCCATTAGGGCCTGTTTGGTAACCTTGAAGTGGGTTGATAGTGGAAAGTAAAATACAATTCAGGTGAACTGAGTTGAGTTCCTGAATTTTGAAATCCCAAAAATATGTTTGGCTGACCCATGAAGTTGATTTGGAAAGTGTAGTTCTTCCACTTCTATTGTTTGGTAACACACCGTTATTTGACATAGAAAGAGAGATTTTTGCAATTCCATTGTTTGGCTAACCAACATGGAAGTTGATAGAATGACCACATTATGAATATGGTGATCTTACCTGCCTCTGTTTTGCAGGAAATTTTAATAAAACTGGTACCAAAATTAGACATGAAACATGAAGCAAAACGTCCAGGCAAAACCGAGAGCAAAATGTCCAGGCAATAGCAGGAGCAAAATACATATCCCTGCCAAAATAATGCTATTCCCAAACAAGAATGTAACCAAGAATGGTACATCAAAACACACTGAAACGATAACGTGATACACAGATAATAGTGTAATGAACCAAGAAATGCAAGAAGAATACGAAGAAAGTATCTTGCCTCAGATTGTATAGTAAGGACCTGAGCAATAATGCATTTCCCAAACACATCATCACTGCCAAATAGCCTCAGATTGTATAGTAAGAACACAATTTTGGCTGCATATAGCCTCATCACAGGCTCATAAATGAATCACGCAAGTCCAACACATAACGTCCAGGCAAAAGACCAGTGCAAACAGAGTGTAAATTTAGGACATGATACACAAATAATAACCTCATACACAAATAGTAACCTAATACATAACCTGATACATAACCTGATACATAACCTGATACACAAGTAATAACCTGATCCATGAGAATGAAGTATGAAAATAAGTAGTTGAACAGACTCAAGAAATAACCTGATACACAGCTAATAATGTAATAAACAAAGAAATGCAAGAAGAATAAGAAGAAATATTTTTGGCTCAGATTGTATAGATAGGACATCAGCAATAATGCTATTCCCAAGCACATCATCACTGCCAAATAGCCTCAGATTGTATAGTAAGTAGACAAATTTGGCTGCATATAGCCTCATCACAGGCTCATAAATGAATCACGCAAGTCCAACACATAACGTCCAGGCAAAAGACAGGAGCCAAATTGAACGTTGAATCAAAACGTCCAGTAATGAAGCAAAACGTCCAGGCAGTTCATATGATGAAGCAAAACGTCCAGGCAGTTCAAAACGTCCAGGCAGTTCATAGGAAAAATAAATGTTCGTTCGTTGTCTGTTCAGATCTTGTAGATCTATATGTTTTTCTGGCAGATATGAATCATGTAGTGAATTTTGTTGGGGTTTCTGGAGAATTTTTTTGCTGATCGAGTAGGAAAAATGAATGTTGGGCCTGGATTACTTATTCCGGGTGAGGTGGGGAAGGAAATTTAGAACCGTGCATAAAAGTTAACTGCAGGTTGGAGATTGTCCAGCCAAAATTATATGTGAAAGTAAAGGCTCAGAGATTGGAGTTTGTTTTCATCCAGCAAGAATGGTTACCTCTTCAACCCATCGAAGCATGATGAGGAATGCATCATACCTTAGTATCGCAGTGACCCACGCAAAGTACTAAGGAGATACCTCTTCAACCCATCACACACGACGAGGAATGCTACCATGCCCACTAAATGTTTGGTAAAATACCAAAAACATCATATTTCCTCCGTCATCACAGCCTCGAAAATAAAACAAAAACTAAATATGAAAGAAAGGCAGGGTAGTATGCTGCAAAGAAACTGCAACCCAAGATTGGAAGAAAACAAAGAGAATAGCAAAAATAGCAAAAGCATAATATTGGTTCCCACATCAGTCTGCATATATACTGCATAATAAACAGGAAAGACAAGGAAAAGTGTAAAATATGTACACCAAAAAATCATATTTCCTCCGTCATCACAGCCTAGAAAATAAAACAAAAACTGAATATGAAAGAAAGGCAGGGTAGTATGCAGCAAAGAAACTGCAACCCAAAATTGGAAGAAAACAAAGAGAAAACAAAGAGAATAGCAAAAGCATAATATTGGTTCCCACATCAGTCTGCATATATAATGCATAATAAACAGGCTAGACAAGGAAAAGTGTAAAATATGTACACCATACGATTAGTTCACCCTCACGAGAACGCCATAGTTAAGATTCTAGAAGACAAACATATAAAACACAAATACTAGAAGAATCAGGAAGAAGAAAGTGCAGACATGAAGCATACTGAAGAGCTGGACATTATGGACCGAGGGCGACTTTGCTATGGTCCAGGTTGCTTCATAACTAATCCAAGCAGGGTAAATATAGACCCTAGTACAAGATGAAAGTATCTTGAAATCGTTTCACCCGATCTCACGAAGTCAACATTGCATACTCTGTTTTTGGACTTGTGCCCTAACATGTAAAGAAAGATTGCAACCTGTTCTTCGACACAAACCCAACGACTATCTCGGAGCGACCCATTTCCCCTTAGCATACGCACTAACGTATAGAAAGAAGCCGTGCTCATCCTAAGATAGGATACGCATTTGTCTTGTCCTCTCCACAAAATTCGATACATGTGTGCATCTCTCCATTGTTGTCTAATCTCGGAAGGCTCCCTAGCAATGCCAGGTCGATAATCCTCCTTCTCAACCAACAAAGATAAAACGACATTTATCACACTCATAGTACTAGCAACAGCAGCTGGTACCGTAGGATCGTATATATCCATCCTACAAGGGGAAGCAGTGGTACATTGTACCAAAGTCATAAATTGATTATAATATTGAATCAGATTTAACACAAATTTCAACAGATTTAAAACTGCATGATTCAAGAGATTCAACAGATTTAACACACATTAATCACACTCATATTGAGTCACCACTTAAAATAGGGCAGTTGCATAGAAAGAATCAAGTCAGATTTAATACACTAATCAAGTCACAAAAATAACCTAATCGAAAAAAGAATCAAGTAATTGTTACAATGAGAAGCAAGTCACAATTGCAAGAAGTAATCAAGTCACAAAAAGAATCAAGTAATAGTTACAGTAATAAAGTCACAAACAGAATCAAGTCACAAAAAATAAAAACTTTGGTACAATGAGAAACATGTCACAAAAAGAATGAACAGAAATCAAACGTAAAATGTAAAATATAGTAATTGTATTTAACTTTAAAAAATTTAAGACTCAGATTTAAGGATTCTTTTCATCGTAGGCAAATTAGCAACCTTTGTTACCTCTTCACCCATCATAGTGTGATGCGGAATGCAGAGAAATTAAGTATAATGCAAGCAACCTTCAGACTTAAAATTAACTCCTCTTCAACCAATCATCGTGTGAAAGGAATGCAAACAAATTTCAGTCCGGGTGTTTGGGATGTCTACAAAAGTCCAAGGTTGCCACCTAAATTTCCTACCTCTTCAACACATCACACAAGATGAGGAATGCTACAAAGGTCCCTATCATTTGGGGTATACCCAAATACCTCCTGTTTCCCCTCTTCATCATAGTCCAACAATAGTCAGCTAATAAAGTAAATACATTATATTTACAAAAACTTGGACAAAAATTTACGTACATGATATATATCGGCCATAAAAATATATAGATATGTTGGATGTACACAAAATTCACTGCAAGATTCATATCTCCCAGAAAAAGATATAGATCTACAAGATCTGAACCGACAACGTAGGAATATTTATTTTTCCTACTCGATCAGCAAAAGGATTCTCAAAAAACCCCAACAAAATTCACTGCATGATTCATATCTCCCAGAAAAAGATATACATCTACAAGATCTGAACCAACAACGAACGAACATTCATTTTTCCTACTCGATCAGCCAAAAAATTTCCAAAAACCCCAACAAAATTCACTGAATGAATCATTCAGATCTGCCAGAAATATATAAAGATCTACAAGATCTGAACAGACAACGAACCAACATTCATTTTTCCTACTCGATCAGCAAAAAATTCTCCAAAAACCCCAACAAAATTCACTACATGATTCATATCTGCCAGAAAAACATATAGATCTATAAGATCTGAACCGACAACGAACCAACTTTCATTTTTCCTACTCGATCAGCCAAAAATTAGCCAAAAAAACCAACAAAATTCACTGCAAGATTCGAATCTACCAGAAAAATATATAGATCTACAGGATCTGAACCGACAACGAACATATTTTTTTTTCATACTCGATCAGCAACAAAGATCTCCAAAAACCCCAACCAAATTAACTGCATGCATCATCACTGCCAGAAAAAGTTATAGATCTACAAGATCTGAACCGACAACGAACATTTTATTTTTTCCTACTCGATCAGCAACAAAGATCTCCAAAAAAACCCATCAAATATCACTACATCATTCAGATCTGCCAGAAAAAGTTATAGATCTACAAGATCTGAACCGACAAGGAACAAATTTTTTTTCCCTACTCGATCAGCAACAAAAATCTCCAAATAACCCAACAAAATACACTGCATGATTCAGATCTGCCACCAAAATATATAGATCTACAAGATCTCAGCCGACAACAAAAAAAATTAAAATTCCTACTCGATCAGCAAACAATTTCTACAAAAAACAACGAATAAATGGGGCCACATATAGAGAGATGGTGGATCTACACAAATTACTAAAGAAAAATGCAAAGAGGAGAAATTTTCGAGAAAAATAGCATGCATACTGTCAGTCGTCGAGAATGAACAGAGGGGGTGACCGCAAACCAACGGGGGAGAACTGATTTTCCTGGCGGGAAGGAAAACAACAGCCACGACCCTCCTTTTCCAGCGTCTCCGTCCCACTTCCGCTCTCCAGAGAAGGAAGTGGAAATGAGGAAAGAGAGAGAGAACGAGAGTATAAACTCTTCATTTCCGGAATTAACTCCCACCGACCCCCCCACCAACCAAACACCCGGTTTTAAATTCACTCCCCCACTTCACCCGGAATAAGTAATCCAGGCCCACTTCAGGGTTACCAAACAGGCCCTTAGGTTATTTGCATTTGCTAATGCAAAAATCCATTGGAGACGTTGGATTCTACGAATTGCTCAACTTTTACATAAACTATTTGTAACTTCAACATAAAACAAGGGAAAAAATTCACAAAAAAAAAAAAAAAATGGATACATAAGGAAAATAGAAGAAATAAATAAAATTAAATACAAGATTGTCCTCGCTAACAGCTAATTATAAAGTTTTGATTAAGGTTTATGGAAAATGACATGTTAATTAATAAAAAGTTAAATAGAAATTTTTTTAAAATAAAAAATGGATACATAAGAAAAATAGAGGAAATAAATAAAATTAAATAGAATCCGGGAATGACTTGTTAATTGACTTGGTCATGCCGAAGAGAAGCGAAATCGTCAGCAATTGCCATTTCTTCGATTGGAACAAAGAATTTGTCAAAACGAAGATTCCAATATTGACAGCAACATGAGGTGAAATGGGCTGACAATTTATTAGAAGAAAAGTAATGGGCCAGAAGTTAAGTCTGCCTATGGGCCGACTCCAAGTCTGCCTATGGGCCGACTGTAATTTTTTAATCAACTTATGGGCCTTCCTTTTGACATCAATTTTCTATGGGCCTGGAAACTCTCATGCAAAGTTGGAAAAAAAAAAAAAAAAACTTATAGTTCGATCAAAATTTATTTGAAAAAAATGAGAAAAGTATTCCCCGAAAGAAATCCTTGCTACAAGAATGATATTATCACTTCTGACAAAATTAAGAATAAAGTATTGATCCGAAATTATCAAAATTCGGATTTCTTTTTATTTTTTTGTTATATCCGTAGACAATTTCCAATATTTAATAGAAGCCGGAAAAATAATACATCAAATACTAATCAGGACAACTATTTTCCTTACAGGGACTAATTAGTTATAAATTCTAAATTATTAGTAATCCCTTACATTACAGACAAATTTGGTGATATATACTATTATATAATAGTATATAATAGAAAAAGTTCAGTTTCACCGTGGAACTTTTGTGTTCAAATATATACTTGCATATGTTTACTAATTAAATTATTTATTAAAGCTAATAGGGACAGCTAGGTAGTTACGGAAGGTGTTTTTTTATTTTTCTAAATAGTCTTGCATGCAGGTATAAAAAAATAATAATATTAAGATAATAATAAGTTTAGAAGAATTAAGATGGTCGTCTTTTATTCTTCTAAATAGTCTTAATAGATATTATAATTATCTTTTAGTCTTCCTAATAATAATATAAAATAATATAATGATCAATATTACTATTATTTGTTCTTTATCAGTAGTATGAAATAATGGGCCAGAAGTTAAGTCTGTCTATGGGCCGACTGTAATTAATATAGAAACTTATGGGCCTTCCTTTTGACATCAATTCCCTATGGGCCCTGGGAGCTCTCATGCAAAGTTGATAAAAAAAAAAAACGTTATAGTTCCATCAAATAGTAATAAAATTTATTGAAAAAAAAATAGAAAAGAATTCCCCAAAATAAATCTTTTTTTTTTAGATGTCCGACGATACGAACAGGACTGTCCCCAAACACCCACCAAATAAATGTAAGGAATAAAATAATATGCTCCCGTGGCTTGATCCGCTGATCTTCCGCCACCCAATCAGGGTCTTATACCTTACCTCGATAACCACAAGAGTCGTTCAAGTTCGGTAAAATAAATCCTTGTTATAGGAAAGATATTGTCACTTCTGAGAAAATTAAGAATAAAGTATTGATCCGATCAAAATTCAGATTTCTTTTTTTCTTTTTTTATATCCGTAGAGAATTTCCAATATTTAATACAATCCGGAAAAATAATACATCAAATACTAGTCAGGACAACTATTTTCCTGCAGGTTCTAATTAGTAATAAATTCTAAATTATTAGTAACTCCTTACATTACAGACAAATTTGGTTATATATACTACTATATATATAGGAAAAGTTCAATTTCACTGTACAACTTTTGTGTTCAAATATACACTTGCATATGTTTACTAATTAAATTATTTATTAAAGTTAATAGGGGTAGATAAATAGTTACGAAAGCTATAATTTTTATTTTTCTAAATAGTCTTGCATGCACGTATAAAATAAAATATTAATATTAATATAATAATAAGTATAGCAACTTTTAGTTTTCTTAAATAGTCTTAATAAGTATTATAATTATCTTTTAGTCTTCCTAATAATAATATAACATAATTAAATAATCTACACTACTGTTATTAATTTTCTATCAGTGGCATGAAATAAAATACAAAAATCCTAGAGGAACTAATGAGTTCCTAATTTTTGAAACCAAGGATTTTTTTAAAGGCCAAACAGAAAAAGTCAAAGACCTGAAAAAAAAAAAAAACTTGTACACGTATCATAATTTTATTGTAAGTTCTTAATGAATGTGAGTTCTTATTTGAGTTTCTGTAATTGCAACACAAGTGCATATATGTTCGTTAGAATTAATAGAAAATTGAAAGGATTTCAAGAGTCTTGCAGTATTTTTTCATTTGGCTCATCCAATGAACTAAAAAGTCCATATGGAACAATGCGTCCCACAAATTCTATTTGGCTAACACATGGACAATGTTGTTTACAAGTTCAATCAACCAAAAACTAACTTATAAAAAATTATCCAATTAATCCATAAATTCGTTTGGTTGATGCCACCAAATAAATCTAGAAAATCCTTGGTTTTTCACAACTCCATGAAACAAACTCCCCCAAATGAATAATATAGAAAATGAACTTTCTTAAATATTATGACTACTAATCCAAAATCCTTATTTAAGCTACATATCTATATCTGAACAATAATATCAACATAAAAAGTTTGTGGGCAAAGACAATAAGCTGAAGACGAAACCCTTCTTGTGCTATGCATATATAGTATAAGTCATAACTTAGATGCTTTGATCCATCACCAAGGAAACAAGGTTCTTCTGGGAACTCCAAGAGAAAAATACATTAATTTGCAAAACAAAGCAGTGAATTGTAAGTTGAAATTATATATATATATATATATATATATATATATATATATATATAGAGAGAGAGAGAGAGAGAGAGAGAGAGAGCTCTCCTATTTAAACTGCCGCAAGGCTGGACCACGTTGGCTCCGGCCATGCGGCACGTCGGTATTGACTTTCCGGTTCGAAGTGGATTTGCGTTAGCAGATAGCCAATAATTGACCATCACACGGATGCGGATCAGTACAGACTAGTACTACGGACGGTCAAAATAGTCCTTCCAATATACATATAACATAAGTTTGATATGTGCCATGACTTTTGTTCTTTGATAGGTAGTTTAAAAGACAACCACATCTAATATTTAATGTTGAAGTTAGTAAACTATGAGTAGGAAAAAGTCGTCTCACTTGTTGTGATGTTCATAGATGGGGTCTTATTCTATATGGAGGGAAAAAACTAAGGGGGAGGGGACAGCTCATTAGGGATCTTGTCACTGTGCTAGCAAAATCTAGGTGTGAGCATTCGGATAATTCGATTCAATCCTACCCGAATAGCCAAAAACTAAATTGGACCGAATAGCCAAAAATTGAATTGGACCAAAAATCGAATAAACAAAATCAAAATTGAACCGAATTGGTCTATGACTCTATAACCAAATAAAACATAATCGGTTTGATTTTCGATTAATTCGGTTTATTCAATTTTTTGGTTTACTTGTTCTTTTTTAAATATATATAGTAACTAAATATACCTAAATTTATTGTGTGTGTGTGTGTCTATATATATATATATATATATATATATATATATATATATATATATATATATATATATATATATATATATATTCTTATTTAGTTTTCGGTTTTGGACCGAAATCCAAAACCGAAACTGAACTGAATTTTTTTTAAATCGAATTGAATCTCTTATTCGGTTCGCTTAGATTAGTTCGATTTTCGGTCCAAGACCGAATAATGCTCATCCCTAGCAAAATTCCATGCAATAGCTTGCTCAAGCCTCACTCTTCAGCAGTTACAGGCTTACACTCCCAAGATAATGGAATGAAATAAAAATACATAGTGACCACCCTATGTTTGATGAGTATTAGGACATGTTTGATAAACCGTAATTATACTTTCAATGATAGATTTTATGTACCAATCCATCCACTTTTTTGTCCTCCTAATAAGAGATAAATGTGTTTGGTTGAGATGAAAAATAAAAAAAAAAGTGGAAGTGAAAGAATAAACAAATGTGTTTGGTTGAGATATAAAAAAAAAAAAAAAGTGGAAGAGTAAATTATAATTAATTTACATAAACTTTTTAAAAGTTAATTTAATAAATTAATATAATAATAAACTATTATAATTATATAGTAATTTTCTAATTATATAATGTTACAAAAAATGTGTCGAATAGGTATCAAAAACTGTAAAAAAAAATATTATTAATTAATTTTTGATACATATCAATAACTACAACAAAAAAATGTCACCAAAAAATGTCACTAAAATGTTATAAAAATGTGTCGGACACGTTCAAAATTAATTAATTAATTTTTTTATACCTAACATAACACTTTTCTAATTGATATGTAATAAATTTTTTTATAATTGATCACTTGTCAATTATTAAATAAAATGGAGAATCCGTCCATATCCAGTTGAAAAAACGGGATGTGACAGTAGCATTTTTGGTGAACTTTTCTAGGGGACTGGAACCGGAGGTGTCAGTTCGGCTTCATTTTTCCTCCAAAATTTTATTTTACCAAACAGCAGGAGATTGGGATGTTGGCTCAATTCCGGAATGTAACCTATGTTCACGAATTTTAAATTTTTATTTATTTTATTTATTTTATTTATTTTAATTGTTTTTTGTTGTGTGTTAGAAAATAATTTTTATTTGAATTTACATAGAGGCAATCATGAATATTTTCGAATGGCAAAAAGATTTTGCCAAATTAAATTTTCAAAAATTAGATATTGGAATTTATGAAAATATTATTTAAATTATTTTGATGATATTAAATGCTAATTTAGATTATTATCTTTATCAAATATTAGTATTAGATTTGATTAATTTAGTTTTTAAATTATTGATTATTATCTTTGACCAATAAAAATTGCTAAATTATTTTAAATATGATTTTGGATTATGCAAATACGTTTTGAATTATCCTTTGATGAAAACAAATATGATCTTAATTTATGTATGGTAACTAAATATTGGATTAGATTTGATTAGTTAAGTTTTAAATATTTATTTGATTTAAAATTTATGGAAATATTTGATCATTGGATTCTTAATCCCTATCTATTTAGAATTTTTTTGTTTATTTAAGTAGAGTTTTTTTTCCTTCCAACCTAATCCTAAGTAAGTAATTGCTACCCATTATATATACATATTGAACTTTTTAACATTTCTTTTTTTTTTTCCGAAATTTCTCTCTTTTTCTTCCAAAATAGCCTAAAATTTGTCATAAATTCAGTCTCGTTTTTCAAAAGCTGTAGCAACTTCGTGAAACCGTTGCGACCAACTCCGGAGTCTGTTTTACCTCCATTTTTTTTATTAAAATCTTATTGAGGTTAGCTTTCCAAAACTATAATTTATTTTCTTTAATTATGAATGTAAATTTCTGGAAAATTATTTGAGTGCCAGTTGTCCAAAAATTGACGTGTCGTACAGTTTTCGAGATTCCGGGAGATCCTGAACTCCGTTTTACGACATTTAATGTTTCGGAAAGTTGACACAGAGATATAGAACATAATAATTTTCTAAAAATTAATAAAATTGTTTAGTATTTTGTTTAATTCGTAGAATCCATAGATGACCGGTGATTCACTGTATAATAGCGGTTAGCCATAATTGCAATAACTTTCGACCAAATTGTGATTTTGCAGTGCACGTCGACTGCAACTTAACTCAAGACAAGTATACTATTATTTTATATTCTTAGTACATTATAATGCTACTATTCATTGTGTTTTTATTTAGTATCCAGTTGATGACCGATGATTAGATGGCCGGTGATTCACTGAATTAGTAGTGGTTAGCCATAATTGCAATACCTTTCAACAAAATTGTGATTCTGTGGCGCACATCGACTGCAATTTAACTCAAGACAAGTACACTATTGGTTTATGTTCTTAGTACATTATAATGCTATTATTAATTGTGTTATCATTTAGAAATGCTAAGTAGGTATATGAACAAATCCCAATTATTGCTATTGTGGATAGCTTTGTGGATAGCTAAGTCATACAACTTACATATGGGTTAGTCGTACCTTTTATTGTGGATAACCATCTATATGATGTGTCGTATTAGCCCAGTCGTTCATATGTCGAAAGGTATTTCACACGTTGTCTGTTAGTCTTACTTGTACATGTTTATTGTCCAGTTGTCTTGTTTATTCATGTTCTTGCCAGTAGTCTTCTTATACGTATTTACTGTTTCTAGTTCATGTACATGTTTCCTTATTGTTATATTTTACTTCATCTCTATTATCTTGTTTTATTTTTTGCTGAGTTGCATTATTATAATAAGGTTGTACTTTGCTCCTTTCTTTACTGGATATGTTGCAGGTGACGATGATTTCTACCTTTAACTTTTATGGCCTACATGACGAAATGATAGGAATAGACAATGTGGACGCTATACAAGGATCAATAATAACTTAGGACCATTGATGCGTAGGTTTACTTTCGGTTTTGATGAATTCAGACTAGTGACATTAGAATTTAATTTTTATTATTTAATTTATCTTTCCATGATCCTATCTTTAGTTATGCTGTGATTGGATATAAATATATACTGGTATTTGTCGAAGATTTATTGTGAGATATAGATAGCGTACTACCACCGATACTGCGGCGTAGGTTGAACTTGACAATGTACTCTTATCCCAAAGTGTGAGCAGATTGTGACACTGGTGAAAGTCCAAATCCGGCTCCACTTCCCTGGAGCGAAACAAACCCTTATAGGAACTATCTATTCCAAAAATAATTACATTGACCAATTATTTCTTTTATAAATTTTATAAAACATAGGGGATAGCCACTGTTATAAGTTTCTATAAAAAATATAAACCATAGGGTGGTCTGAGTAATCAGTTTCAAAGTAAGGATAGTTTTTGTAATGTGTGTAAAACATAGGGATAGTTAATACAATTTGTCCGAAAAATAATTTCACAAGAATCAAAGTTTGCTAAAATAATGTCTATAACACATAATACATAGTTTTTGAAATTTTCAACAAAAGAGTAAAGACATATTCAAAGGACGTTTACCCGAAGCCATTTATTGCAAAAAAAAAAAATAATAATTTAATTTTATCAAACGATGTATCATGCTAAAAAAATACTTTGGATGGACGTTTTATGTGCAAAAAATATCGATGAACATTTACTATAGCAGGATACGTCCATCTGAAAAAGCATTTTTTATCGCAAATTAGGGTGGGAGTGGGGGGAATGATTATTGGGTTGGTTGGAGTTACACCAGGTTTTATCTAACAAAAAAACATATAAACTATATTAAAAAAATTTAAAACACTCATCCCAAAGACTTTTTCTTAACAAAAGTCCGTGCAAATGGCATTTTTGTTACTAAAAATGCCAATGCGACATTTTCTTAACAATAAACGCTATTGGGATGAGCATTATTTACAAAAGTTATTTATTTAAAAGAAAGCCTAACAAAAATTAGTTTATTAAAGTAGCATATTTTATTGTAAACTTCCAATAAAAAGACATATTTTATCATTTTCATTCCAAAAAGTCATTTACAGTGGCATTTTAATCCTTTTATAATAATTTTGCTAAGTTTGTTCACCCAGCCCAATTTCGCAAAGTTGGATGCTTTGAATGTTCAATTGTGTACGGGAACATATATTCCATATTATGTCCCAACTTGCCTCCTTCCTTCTTCAATAGAACCTAGAAATCTTGTTTAATGAGGATTCTTAAAATATCTGAAAAAATTCTTTTGAAATAGCTCTGATAGCATAAGTACATGACAAAGATGTGGCATGAGACAAAAGACACGTCTAAATTTTGGACTAGTCATTTGCCAAAAATCTACACAAGATTTTTTTTTTTTTTTGAGATGCATGCCAATACGTAGGGGATTTTATGCATGCTGCATTGCATATCTTTTGGGCCGACTATCTCGAACTTCCACATTTTTTTACAAGTGGAAGGAATAATAGTCGCCGTGACACTAGTCCATTGATCTTCCACCATCCTACCATGGTCTAATGCCTCTCCTAAGTAACCAAAAGGGTCACTCAAATTCGACATCTACACAAGATATTTTGGTTGAGGGTTTCCGATATGCACGCTGCGTTGCATGTCCTTCAATTCTACAAAAATTCCATCAACATCTTTGACCAAGGATTCGTTGACCTAGCTTGGTGGACCGCTCGAACAACCTCCTTCAATTGACAATGTCCCTGGGCCAAAAGAAGATGATAAAGACGTCGAACATCTTCGAGAACAAAAAGCTTTGTTTTCTCCTAAATTAAATACTTCAAAATTCTAGTAAATTCTTAAAAAGTCTTTAGGTTATCGCGAAGGATTGGGGGTCATATCTAGGTTATGGCTCCTCTAGTGGTCCCCTACTAGTTCCAGTTGAAATGAGTGAAATTTCTCAGATGATTTTATTGATGGGCTCCTGCCACTACTTATAGAGAGTACACATCCTCTTCACAATACAACCTTCGATGTGGGACTAAAGTCCCTTATTAGTTCTCAACACTCCCCCTCAAGATGGACGATAGATATTAATTATCCCCATCTTATTACATAGCTTTGACAGACTCAATGAACTAAGACCCTTAGTCAGACAGTCTGCAACTTGTTCTTCTGAGCGAACATGGTCAATCTTCAATATCCCTTGTTCCAGTTTCTCCATGATGAAGAATCGATCGATCTCGATGTGCTTCGTTCTGTCGTGCTGAACTGGATTATTAGCTATACTTATTGCAGCTTGACTATCGCTCAGAAGACGTAATGGTGCTCCCTTGTCCAGCTTCAACTCTGTCAGCAGTGCTCTTACCCATATCAACTCTGACACTCCCAGAGCTATTGTCCTGTATTCTGCTTCAGCTGTCGACCGTGCTACCACTGGTTGTTTTTTGCTTCTCCATGAGACTAGGTTTCCTCCTACAAAAACACAGTACCCCTTGGTAGACCTTCTGTCGTCTATGCAGCTTACACAGTCTGTATCGCAGTATTCCTCAACTTCTATGTGTCCATTCTTCTTGAACCATAGTCCTTTTTCTGACGTCCCTTTCAGATATCTCAATATATGAAACACTGCTTCTATATGACCCGTTCTTGGATCATGCATGTAGCGGCTCACTACACTCACCGCAAATAAGATATCCGGCCGAGTGTGCCCCAGATAAATCAATCTTCCTACAAGTCTTTGATACCTTTTACGATCAACAGGCTCTTTTACTTCTGCTTCCAGCTTGCACTTCTGGTCAATTGGAGTTACTGCTGCTTTGCATCCCAACATCCCTGTCTTCTTTAGCAGATCTAGTGCGTATTTTCTCTGTGAGAAAATAATTTTCGGTTCGCCGTCACACAACTCGATACCCAGAAAATACCTCATCGCTCCTAAATCCTTCACCTCAAACTCCTTCGCGAGTTTAGACTTCAGCTTAGTAATCTCGACTTCATCATCACCAGTGATTATTATATCATCCACATATACAACAAGTATAGTAATGTGGCCTCTTGTATACTGGAGAAAGATCGTGTGATCTGTATTTGTTTGATGGTACCCCATGCCTGTAACAGCCTTTCTGAATCAGTCAAACCAGGCTCGAGGAGATTGCTTGAGTCCGTATAGTGACTTCTTTAGTTTACACACTTTACCATGCGACGTCCCTCCGTTTGATTCTGTCGTATAGCACCCTGGCGGGGGTTCCATGTATACTTCTTCTTACAGGTCCCTATGGAGAAAGACAATTTTTACATCTAACTGGTATAGCTTCCACCCATAGTTTGCTGCAATGGAGACCAGAGTTCTTATCGTGCTCATTTTTGCTACTGGGGCAAACGTCTCATCATAGTCAATACCATATGATTGTGTGTATCCTTTTACAACCAATCTCGCCTTGTACCGCTCTACTTTTCCTTCTGGCATCTCCTTTACTGTGTACACCCATTTGCATCCCACAACTTTCTTTTCTTTGGGTAATGGAACCAGCTCCCATGTCTTATTTTTCTCTAGTGCCCCAAGTTCTTCCATCATTGCAGCTTTCCACCTTAGATTTTTCTTTGCTTCCTGCCAACACTTGGGCAAAGAAGTAGAGTCTAACGATCCAATGAAGGCTCAATAATTTGGAGAAATGTTAGAATAAGACAAGAAGTTGGCAATTTTATGTTCATAATCATCATAACGACGAGGAGCCTTACCCGCATTTATGCGAGAAGATCTCCTTAAAGGAGCAATAAGTGGTGGAGAGGACATACCATCAGAGTCAGAGAGATCCGCATCGGAATCAGAGTGATTCATTGCGGGGGCAACATCTTCAAGAGCCGGGGCAGGAGTAGACGAGGGACTTGGTATGGTAGGCGCTGGACTTGGTACAGTAGGCACTAACACTGGGCACGGCTTCTCCCCCTGCGTAACATATGTATCGTCTTCTTCATCGGAGTCACTGCTATCTCCCCCTTTCGTCCAGTTCTCTATGACTGGGCACGGGACCGATCCGACTACCGCGTTTGGACTTATTCTCTCTCCCTTACGTCTAACACCCTCCGTGTTAGGTGTGTCACCAAACGCTGAACCTTCATCTGAACCATAGTATGGTTCCAGTTCTCGGAATGTAACATCTAAGCTTACAAACAGTTTTTGCTCAACCGGGCTCCAATATGCATATCCCTTCTGAGTCGCCGTGTACCCGACAAAGACACATTTAATCGCTCTAGGATCCAGTTTACCAACTCCCGGCCTATTATCTTGGACAAAACACACACACCCAAATACTTTCGGCAGAACTGTGTAAGTGGTTACACCAGTAAGCATTTCCAACGGTGTCTTCTAGTCCAATACCTGAGATGGCATTCTGATGATGAGATAAGAGGCCGTCAAGACAGCTTATCCCCATAAGTGTTTTGGGACATTCATAGCCAGCATCATCGTCCGTGCAACCTCCAGCAGGTGTCTGTTCTTCCGTTCGACCACACCATTTTGTACCGGTGTATAGGCACATGAAGTTTGGTGTAGTATTCCATGAGTGGATAAATACTCAGCAACCTTCTTGTTAGTATACTCCGTCCCATTGTCAGACTGTAAGCACTTAATTTTAGTGCCATATTGTGTTTCTACCCGGCGGTGAAACTCTCGAAATGTCTCAAAGATGTCACTTTTATTCTTCATAAGATAGACCCAAGTCATACGAGTATAACAATCAATAAAAGTGACGAACCATCAAAAACCGTTAATACCGGTTATAGGACAAGGGCCCCATACGTCCGAATGTATCATGTCAAATACAGCTGAACTTCTATTCCCGGAGCTCACATACAAGCTTCTGGTATATTTTACCAACTCACAAGCATTACAAAATAACTTATCTTTATTAGCCCTTTGATATAAGGACGGATACATTCGACTAATAACTTTAAAGGAAGAATGCCCGACACGCTGGTGATTGAGGAGCAATTTGTCTTCTACATTGCTACGTGAAGCGTCCAGTTGTGCGTCTGCTACTAGAGATGCCAATGCTTTATCCAGTCCGGTCATGTCCAAGTACCATAGCCCCTTATGCCATGTGCCAGTCCCTAGTCGTCGTCCTGTCTTATTCTCCTGAAAAGTTACCTTAGGAATGTCAAATAAAACAATACAGTTTAGATCAAGGATAATGGCACTAATAGATATAAGATTGATAGGAAAAGAAGGAGCATGTAAGATATTGTTGAGAGTAAGGGAAGGGGTGCATGCAACAGTGCCTTTACCCATTACAGGTCTGGAGGTACCATCAGCAGTCTGAATACTCTCCGGCAACGGTAGGTGAGGATAGTCTTAAAACTCACTACGGGACCCCGTGACATGGCGAGATGCCCCAGAGTCCATAATCCAACCTGGCTGATGGACAGATGCAAGAGCACGTGCAGGTATACCTGTGTTGGGTTGGACAAAGTAAGTGATGTGATCCCCCGAGGTAGATGACGCCCTAGGAGTGACATGACTGTCGACCGAACCCAGCTTTGTGCCTCGCAACTTTGCAAGGAACTTCCGCTCAAGCGGGATTATTTCTGCTAGTTGATTGTCTCCCCCTTTCTCCGCCAGATGTGCTTTGTGTCCTCCAAAATAATCTTCCCGTCTACCAGCATATCCTCATCTACCACCACGACGTCCTCCACGTCCCCGTCCACAATCACTAGACTGACTTTGCAGGGGTTTTGGACAAAATCTGATGTAATGTCCGGAGTCACCACAGTTGTGGCACACACCACTCACAGATGGAGGCTGAGTGAAGGAAGCAAGGACAGACTTTTCAACCGCGGCTTGGTCCCCCTGGAAGGAGCCCTTGTTGGACATCAACTTCAATCGAGCTTCTTCCTGTGTCATGACCGCTATAGCTTCCTCCAAGGCTGGAAGTGTGGGTTGGGATAGGCGAATATTCCTTTTCTACTCAAACACAGGATTGAGCCCCTTCAGGAACTTTATCATTCGATGTCGCGAAATATAAGCCAGAAACGTCTGAAAATACTTCTCAAATGCCGGTTCGACTTGTGCATCTTCCATCCCAAGAGGATCATAGTGATCCAGATCAGACCAGTACTTTTTCAACAGGGCCGCGTATTCAGAGATGGTACGATCGTCTTGGGCCACCCTATCAAGTTCATCCTGAAGTTGGAAGACCCGCATAGGGTTACCCGAGCCTGAGTACATATCCTTCAAAGTCTTCCATATATCAGCGACAGCCTCCATCGCCTCGACATTGCCCGACACTTGGTCGGTCAAGGAGGCTGTCAACCACCCAGCTACGACATTGTTGACAATCTCCCAGATAGAAAACTCCTTTGAGGAGGGATCGGATGGCGCCTTCGTTTGGCCATTGACATAGCCAACCAAGCCACGTCCCTTCAGCGTCCGCATCGCCTGCCTCAACCATTTCAAGTAGTTGGACGTTCCTTCCAACTTTGTCTCCAGCTTTTCCAACTTCTCCATTTTGTAGGGTGACGGATCCACATCAGTATGGGTCACCCGTGGGGTTGCCTCGGTTAATCTCTTTGATAAGATCTCATCAACCAGGGCCTTCATCTCTTCTGCCGTCAGTTTACCACTGATAGAATCCATGGCGTCTTCAACTATGAGTAGGGAGGTCTTGTTGTATCCCTAATCGTCGTCCTCGTCGTCGTCTGCTAACTGCTGGGTGTTCTGATCTCGGGTGTCTATGTCATCAACTATAGAGACCAGGGGGAACAACAAGTGGCCTCCTCATAGAAATTCTTCAGGCATACGAGCAATTACAACCGCGTCATGATGACGAGGGTAGATAGTACAAGCATAACCAATTGGACCGTGACTTCGTGCATGATCGATATTTCCAGAACTCCGAGTAGGAGCTGTGCGAAAATAACAAACTTTTGCAAGCACTTCCAAAGAAGGTGCAAAAAACAAAAAACCGGGACACTGTACAGCAGTTCCGGGGGGGCAGGTCCGGGGCGCTGCACAGCAGGTCCGGGGGGGGGGGGGCAGGTCCGGGTTGGGGGGGCGCTGGAATAGTAGATCGGGGGGTGGGAGGGCTGGCGTCAAGATGGGAGGGGTGATCCTTGGCGCTGCACCGCAAGTCCGGGGGGGGGGGGGAAGGAGCTGGAATAGTGGATCGGGGGTAGGTCAGGTCCGGGGCGCTGCACCGTAGGTCCGGGGTGGAGGGGAAGGGAGCTGGAATAGTAGATGGGGGGTTTGGGGGGACTGGCGTCAGGGAGGGAGGAAAAAAAATTTGGGGAACCTGGCTCTGATACCAAGTTGAAATGAGTGGAATTTCTCAGATGATTTTACTGATGGGCTCCTGCCACTACTTATAGAGAGTACACCTCATCTTCACAATACAACTTCCGATGTGGGACTAAAGTCCCTTATTAGTTCTCAACAGTTCCTATCAATAATTTATATTTCTTTAGGCAAAAATAAGTAATAAATTCTATAAGTAAATTCTAGGTAGTCTATAAATGTAACTTATGTTAGATTCATTTTTATTTTGTCTGAGATTTTTTCATTACATTGTAATTTTTTTTACTTTCTTCCCCCAATTAAAATTAATTAGTTACCCAATTTTTTTAATGTTAATATTATCTAAAAAAAAATTAATGTTAATATTAATAGACTGATCTATATATTAGGTGATCAGTTTTTATTTTAATTTGTTTTTTCATGATTCCAAGTAATAACATAGATACTTGTGTTGGGTTGAGATTGCATATTTTTCATATTGGTAGGTTTGAGTAATGGAAATTTATATATGTTGATGAATTATGATGTGGATAGTTGATGTTGAGGAATTGAATGGTTTTGGCTCCCTTTGGAATCTAGACACAGACAAGGTGATGATTGAATTATGATGTAGATAGTTAAATAGCATTAAGTCTCATCTAACATGGCAGATAACATGAAAAAATTTAATCCAAAAAATTAAGGCAAATGTTAAAGGTCACCCCCTTTTTACTAAGGACAACCATTCTATTAAGGGCAACCATGACCCTCTCAAATTTTTTACTAAGAACAACCTAATGTAAAGTGATTCACTAAGGGCCACCAAGAGGAACCAAAGAAAAGAAAAAAACAAAAAAAAAAAAAAAAAGAAAACAAAAAGAGGACTGCAGGCCAACAGCCCCCATCGCGTTCCTCATCTTCGATGGAGGCGTTCCTTCGGAACCGGACGGCAGCGGGAGGAGGGGAGAACGCGACGGAGCGGCGGCGGATGGAGGCGGCGCACGCGACGCGGGCCTGCGCGCACTCGAGCTCGTGAGATCGACGGAGAGGACAAAAAGTGAAGGTCTTCTTCCTCTTCATGGCCACCAAGAGGAGCTCCCATCGCTTCTCTCAAGTTCCCATCAAGAGGAGCTCCCATCGCTGCTCTCAAGTTCCTCTTGGTGGTTGTTTTTGTTTCTCCAGGCCATCACTTTGAGCAATTAAACAAAAAGTGAACGTCTTCTTCCTCTTCATGATTGTTTCCCCAGATCGACGGAGAGGACTGCAGGCTAGCACTGCAGTTCTCTCTTCACTTTGGACTGCAGGTAAGTCCTACAGTCACTGTAGGTAAAAAAAAACTGTCAATTGAGGACTGCAGGCCAGCACTGCAATCATGTCTTCACTTTGGACTGCAGACAAGCCCTGCAGTCCTCAATTGACAGAAGTGGGATGGCTCTTAGTGTTTTCAAAATGGCAAACTTGTAATTTTTTTAAAGTTTTAAGTTGGTGGCCCTTAGTAAAAAGGGGGTGGCCTTTAACATTTGCCAAAATTAATTATTCAATTTTTTAATGTTAATATTAATATTAATTTTAAATTTTGTTATGTCAGCTGCCACATCCACTATCATGGTAGCTGCCACATAAGAAAAAATAGTTTATAGGAATAATTTGGAGGAATAAATATCATTATTCGGAATCTAACTCCTTTGACAAGGCGAGGCTGAAGATGACAACAAAAACATAGTTCATTTGTTGTTACAATTTAATTTGTTAGGGGAGACCGGGAATAGAGTCCGAGAATATAGTCGAATTGGTCGGTCGGATCCGAAACTGAGAGAAGTAAAATGTGCAAGCAATTGCTGAGTACTAGTGATATATCACTAGACCATGTTGCATTGCTCAATTCACTTTGTAAATGCAACATGAAGGAATTTATTTGTATAGTACAAACTGTATATTTTTAGTAAAATAGAAAATTTTATGCTATGTCAATATTATACAAGGTTGTGAAAAGCGTTATGCGCTAGTCGAACGGACACCCATGATCTAGGTGGTTTAGATAAAATCCAAAAAATACTGAAAATTGCAGAAAAAGTCCATAAAATCCCAAAATATGCATAGTCGGATGTCGGGGAATAGGCGAGCACATAGGAGGGCATCGGAAGGACACCAGACGCCTAGAGCCTAGGCGGCCGTTTAGAAGAATGATATCATATACATATTTGTTTGGCAAAGAAAAATATAATTATAAACTAATTTTTGGTAGAAAAGAAGACATCATCTATTCTTGATAGTTTTTGTTGGAAACGCAGTGTGACCTAAACCGGAGTTGGCCCATAAGATACGATATTGAATTAGGCACATGTGCCTTTAAAAGAGAATTCTCATATAAGGCCTGAACCAATCTCAATTATCTACACCACATTATCCCCCCATTTGAGCGCTTAACCAGAAACATATACAACCCAACAATCTCCATCTTAGCTCGTTTCCGCTAGCCGAATAACCTTAGCACCTTGCTATATTTGTCCATTCCCGTTAGCTGAACAACCTTAGCACTTCTGCTACTCTTGTTCGTTCCCGCCAGCCGAACAACCTTAGAACTCCTTGCTACCTTTTTATCCATTCCCGACAGCCGAGAACCCAGGAGATCCAACATATTGTCATCTCGATCCGTTCAACCACAGAACCAAACCGACACTTCATCCACACCACCATTGTGTGCCAACCACAAGTCTTGTTCTACATTGGGCTCGTCAAACTCACATTTGAAGCCAATTCATGTAGTTGATGCTCCTACTCCACCTTGAGAAGAGCATGTATAATGCGATTATACACATGAACGTTCAGCACCATCTGTCTCGAACCAATTAGAGCCGTCCAAACTAGTCCCGTAACCATGGACTTTGATACCACTTGTTGGCAACGCAGTGTGATCCGAACCGGAGTTGGCCCATAATATGCGATATTGAATTTGGCACATGTCTTAAAAGAGAATTCGCATGTAAGACCTGAACCAAATCTAATTATCTACACCATATGATCCCACCTCCTAATTGATATGGGATTAAATTACCAACTCTATTGTCACCTCCCGTTTGATCGTTCAACCGGAAACGAGATACAACACAACGGTCTTTACACGTCAACAATTGTTGTTTTCAATACGTAAGAACCATCAAATATTTCTTTTATATGACATCCTAGAATAGTGAAGAAAATTTTATGTTGACGGTTCTTTATGTCAAGAAAAACTATGTTTGACGATGAGTGTTTCTTGACATTTATGAACTATCAAGAAAGAGAACCAAATTTGTCAAGCTACAAGAAGACTCTGATTAAAACGGGCATAGATGACAAACCATGAGGTGCGATACTGAATTGGGTCCATATGCCTTAAAAGAGAATTCTCATGTAAGGCCTGAACCAATCTCAATTATCTACATCACTTGATGCCACCTCCTGACCGATGTGCACTACAACAAATATGGCCTTCAATAGCATGCGCAGAACGCTATAGAAAGCCTTATATAGCGTATTTTGTCCGCTATAATTGCCCACGCTATAGTATGTGAACGCATGTGACCGCTATAACATTATAGCGTTCTTGAATGCTGTAGATGCATAGATTATAGCGTTCTTGAATGCTGTAGATGCATGGATTATAGCGTTCGTGTATGCTGTGGATGGTTTATAGCGTTTGTGAATGTTGTGGATGCTTTACAGCGTTCGTGAATGCTGTAGATAGATTATAGCGATTCAAGAATGCTGTTGATGAATGATAGCGTTCATGAATGATGTAGATGGTTTGACTTATTATAGCGTTCGTCATATGCTATCGTGATAGCGGCCAACAGTTTTTGAAATGCTATTACATTTATACGTTATGAGTGCTATAAATCTGCTATACAATTTCATATCTGAATTACCTATTCTGTATCACATACAACCAAAGAAATTCATGCTAAATCACAATTTTGATTTCAACAATTTCAATCGCAACTTCCATTTTGGTCAATCAAGATATAGAAAATGTTTGCCAAAATATGAACATTTTTTATTAAAACATTCAAGATGTACAAAAAGTAGTTGTCATTAAAACATTCAAGATGTACAAAAAGTAGTTGTATGCCTAGTAGTCCAAAATAAACCATTCTATTTACGAAATATCTGTAGGCCAAAATGCAGCTCGATCGCCTCTTTCCTTCTAGCTATACACAACCATCAAAAATTTACCCGCCAACCTACACAAAATTGAGAAGAAAATATATTATTATATAATAATAATAAAAAGTTCACACCGACTGCAGAACAAAATGACAGTTGTACAACAAAGTCAAATAACTGTTAGAAAAAGTAGTACAAAGCAAATGAAACCGAAAAATTAGTACAAAGCAAAGCAAATGAAACTCAAGCATAATGTGAATGCCAATACCAAGTTTACAGTATTATTCCATTCAACTGTCCCATCCTTTATGTTAACCTTAAGCTCCTAAAATCAACTGTCTGTTAACTTGAGGTTTAAACTAAAAAGTATGATCCCCATGCAGTCCTACGCAATAAGCATTTATGCAACTACATTGTAAGAGTCAGAACATATCGACATGTTAACACACACTCATAAGAGAACCTAAAATTGGCAAGGATGAGCAAAATGTAGTGATGAAATGCATGTTCTTATCTTGAGATAACCGATTCCTTGTACGGTAGGAAGCTACCCTTGAGTGCAACAGATTATTGAAAACAACACCGACCAATATTTTTTTGCAGATGACAACTAATAATGTGTTATTTCAAGACACTAACACCAGTATGTGGAGCTTATATAAACAACTTCAAATATATATATATATATATATATATATATATATAATCTTTAGCTAGAATTTTTAGCATCGGTATGTTTAGGACTCTTTGCTAACCCCTAGACAAATTAAATTGGACTTGAAAGTAATTTCAATACCTTTTTTGGTCCAAAAAGGACATGAATTAATTATTCTTCTACATCGTCAACTTCATCTTCTTTGTCGCAAGCGTCATTATCAATATCGCTCCCTCTATGCCCCTGCTCTAGTGGAGGAATGGGTTGGACAAGAAACTCCACATCTAAATCCTCTTACTGGTAAAAATCAAGAAATTAAGATTGAAATCAACCAGAACTACAACAAAGATGTATGTCTATTGATAAATTAACCCGAAATCATTAAGCAGTTGCAGTGAACCATATAAGCTTTATGGCAGTAGTGTATGCAAATCCAAAGCAATGTCCATAATCCATAATGAATTACTGATTTTCTTCAACTTGTAATATGCAAGGTTTACTGATGAAAACAGATGCAGCTAGGATTCTAATCGATAGAATACAATAAATTATAAAACACATCTTGTCCAAACCAAGATTAGACTGGAATCAGAACGTTTAAATTACTAGGATCCTCTAAGTTGTATTTTAAAACACATCTTGTCCAAACCAACATTAGCATTAGCAGTAATTCATAAGAAACATTAAGATGTAGAAAATCTCTTCCCAAATAGACCATAATGACGTGATTGCAGCAGTAAAAAAGAAATAACAAATACCAAGAGAGAAAAGATCCCCTAGTACTGTGCCCTGAAATTAGTACGACGATGATGACGATCGAATTCGCCTCCGCTTGTCCGATGACCTCATTGACAGGGCAACATGATCGGCTCCACGGGAGCAGAGGTATTTCTGCCACACATCTCTGGAAATATTGTGGTCACCCCTTCCTCCTAGCATATAATAGAGGAAAGCGATCGAGTGATTCCAAACCATTTCATTGTTCCTGTCGAACATGGGAAAGCAATGGCAGTAGGAGGAAGGACTGACTAACCTTGGCGAGGTTTCGGAAGAACGTTGTGGTGTAGTTCCCGATAGGGAAGAAGGCTTCCACCAAATCTGCTAGCACAAGTTGCGTCTAAGAGATGGCTCCATCGTACCAATCTTGCCAATCCCAATTGGCATATAATTAAGCTTAATTGCTTCTAAAATAACTGTCAATAACTACATTCTAAATGATATACATACTACTAATGTGTAGACAACAACTGTAATGTAGAATATGTGCGAACTGTAACCCATTATTTAAAACTAACATTATGATTTTGAGTACCACTTTCCCATAATTTACCACACTTAAATAACCGATTAACAAACTATAATTAAAAAAACACTGAATTAATGTAAACCCCGACTCTAGTATGAAAGAAACTCTCTCTTAGCCAAAGTTATCTTGCCATGTAGAGTCGAGTTCAAATTACATAGTACTTTGCACCTTTGATGTGATATATACGAAGTGTAAGTTTTTAATATTAAATTTTCATTACAGCTTGAATCTCACAAAATAAAAATAAAGAGAAAGTTCTAAACTATTAATACGATAAAATATATTTCAAAAATGGAAATTTTTCCAAAGAAGGTCTACAAAAATAGTTTGATATTATTTTGTGATTATTAGTAAGTAAACTGAAACAATTTCCAATTCTAGTTTTGGCTTGTCATAAAATACAGGTAATCAGAGTTGATATGGAACTATTTTTAGGAGAAACCTTAATTGAAGTTGTGTCGATCACTCTGGTTTACACTATACGTTAAGGATTTGAGGTTTAATCTAAACTTGGGTGAAGCAATAATGAGATACAATCCGACAATCTCATTTGAGCGCTCATTTGAGCGCTCATCCGGAAATAAGATACAATCCGACAATCTCATTTGAGCGCTCATTTGATCACTCTGGTTTACCAACTCCATTGTCACCCCCTCTCATTTGAGCGCTCATCCGAAAATGAGATACAATCCGACAATCTCCACCTTAGCTTGTTTCCGCTAACCGACCAACCTAGCACACCCGGCTACCATTTGTTCATTTCCGCTAGCCGAACACTCTTAGCACACTCCGGCTACCTTTGCTCGTTTCCGTTAACCGAACAACCTTAGCACACTCCGGCTACCTTTCCTCGTTTCCGTCAGCCGAGCACCTAGGAGATCCAACTTATAGTCATCCCGATCCGTTCGACCACAGAACCAAGCCTGACACGTTCATCCACACCACAATTGTGTGCCAACCACAAAGCCTTGCTCCTGTTAGCCCAATGATTCTATCATGTTTTTGAATATGGCTAATCAATTAAGTTTAACTAGTGATGTCACTAATATTCATGCTACTTAAACTTAGCATTGTCCTAAAATGTTCTATATCATATTGTTATGATTATATCATACTGCATCATACTGTTTTGTTCGTCTAACATGTACTTGCAGACAAGAAGGACATATGCAACAAAGAATTATTAATGGGCCAAAGACGGTATTATACAAGGAGATTTCTCTGAACCGAAAGGTATTCAGATTTTCAGATCTGTTTATCTTTGGACGATTGTCGTCAAGAAAAAATACGTCTTCAATGTCAGGAAAAAGACGTCATCTAAAGGGCTATTAGTTTTCATATTTATTCTGTATTTTTCCCTTTTATTGAGTCTAGGAAAAATATAAGATTGATCGGATCGGTACTGGCTTAGGTTTTTCTCAGTCTACAAACAAAAATAAGCCTACCTACGTATCCCAAAAATCCACAATTCTAAAAGGGCCCAAAACCTATGCAAATTTGGTTTATTCCTTACTGTTCTGAACCAGCAGAACTCTGACAGAACTCTGACCGAGTTCGGTCCGAGTTCGGCCCAAGTTCGGTCTGGGTTATTTGAATTTTAGTTCCCACCAAATCTGCATGCAACGTTCGTATGCGAAATCCTAGCATCCGAACTCTGTCCGAACTCTGCCCGAGTTCGGTTCCACAAAAACACTATAAATAGAGTTGAGTTTACCATTCATTTCAACAATCCAATTTCATCTCTTCTCTTCTCTATCTAAAGTGTTCTGAGCTTTTACTTTCATATCTAAGCCTTTACGACTCTTAGCCAAGCCAGTACAGTTTCTGTTTAATCTAGAGTTTGGTATTGAAGAGTTGTATCAGAGGTTGTATTCAGAAAATATTCCAGTTTTCCAATTGCCTTCTGGAGTCGGTCGTGCGCTCGTCACCAAGCACGATGTTGTGAAGTCGGTCGTGCACTTGTCGTCAAGCACGGTGTTGTAAGAGTTGCAAGCGCTCAGTTAAAGTTTGTGTCATAGTGGATTAACATCGAGCAAGAGTACTCGAGACTGGATTAGTCCTCTCAGAGGGATACCAGTATACATCGCTGTGTCACTGAGTTTGAATTCTTGACTCTTACTTTACTGCATTTATTTACTGTCTCCTATTTACTGCCATAGTTATTACTTAAGTTTTTAATTGGTGATTATTTTCCGCTGCACACACACACACTCTATTCACCCCCCTCTAGAGGTGCTCAACGGTCCTACAATTGGTATCAGAGCGGGTTGTATTCATATATAACACTCTAGAGAGTATAAATATGGCAGCCGTGAATTCAATATTCAACGGTGAAGGGCAATCCACAAATAGACTCCCACTATTTGATGGAACGAACTATAGTTATTGGAAAACACGGATGAGCTTGTACCTGAAGTCTCAAGACTTTGACTTATGGTCAATTGTTGTCAATGGCTACCAAAATCCTACTATCACTTCTATTCTCACATCCTCTATTATTAACAAGCCTTATTATAGTTATACAGAGGAAGAGAAGAAGTTAGCTAGCCTTGATGCAAAAGCAAATCATGCTTTTTATTGTGCTGTAGACTTTAATGTATTCAATCTCATTACAACTTGCACAACATCTCATAAAATTTAGAAACTTCTTGAAGCTACTTATGAGTGCAGGTACGAAAACAGTGCTAGCAACTCCAGAGAGGAGGATAGTCTTCATAATGATTCAAATATGTGCATGATGGAATTGGGATTTAAGGTACAACACAATTTCTTATACGAAGAAGAGCTTGTATGTGACAACTACAAGAAGATAGACCACATCCAAGATGATTGTACTACTACAAGAAAGGAGAGTCACTACGAACAATCAAATAAAGGAAGATCATCGGGCATATGGTGTGAAAGTGAAGCAACAAATTCTGAAGAAGAAGAGAGACCTCATCAAGCTGCAAATTTATGCTCAATGGCATTATCTAACGAGGTACAGAATAATTCCCTTCTTGAAGAGAATGAATTTTCTTATGATGAGTTATCTGATGCTTTCAGTGATCTGTTAGAAGAACACAAGAAAGTATTAGATATGTATAAGCAAGCTAGAAATGATATTCTATCCTATAAGCGTGAGAATGAAAAGCTTACTTGCTTATTGAATGATGCTAGAAATACTTCTACTTCTTATAATTCTACTGAGATTTTCATACTTAAGTTTAGATTGCATGAGGCACTTGAATGCATTGAGAAAAGCATTCAAGAAAATGCTAAACTTAAGGAGGAACTAGAATCTGAAAAGAAGAAGTATTCTATTGCTTCATGTAGAATTGATGCTCTTTCTGCTAAATATGATGAGATCTGTGCTAACTCTAAAAAGTTAGAGATTAGACTAGGAAAGTAGATAGTACAACCTATGACTCAGTCTAACACAAGACACGTGACACATCACAAAGTCACACACGACAGATCATCTAGAAAGGAAGCAAGCAAAGCTAAAGCTTTACACAACCATGCTTTCTACTACAAGTATCCACTAAGATCATATCACACCACTTCACATTCTCATACTGCTGCACATAGCCCTAATGTTAATACTTTTTGTCATTATTGCGGCATGAATGGACATGTTTCTCATTATTGTCAGATTAGAAAACTTGTTGATATGAACTTGTGCAAATGGGTTCCCAAAGCTAACAAATATGGATCCAAGTTTTGGATACCAAAGTCTTCACCTGATATTTCAGGTGGAGCTACTTATGATGAACCATAGAACCATGGAGCATGTTGGTGATTGCAAAGCTACAATGGTCATCTTCCAAGCAATTGCACCAACATAAGTGTGGTCACTAGAACCACTTCGGTAACATGTTTCCTAAATAGTTTTTAATATCTAGCATGTTCTTATTGATGTATTGTTATTAGCTCTCATTGATATCTTTTAATTGTTTATCATTTATGTGAGTTATAATCCTATCAAGACGAGTTGTTTAGCTTAAATGATTAGTTCACACTATATAGTATTTTATTTTTTATTAGTGTGACACATTTATCTAGGTATGCTCTTTACTCGTAGTATTCATCTATGAAGTTGCATACCACTCTAGTCTATAGAAGCTTTTGTTGTTGGTTTATGCTTTTGACTCTTTGTCTTTAATACTTCTAATGGTCACTTCTTATCGATTTGTCTTTAACATGTCACATTTACTTTGATCGGTATTTTGTGAGTATGTATGTTTAGCACAAGTCTCCTATTTACTTAAAAAGTATATACATATACTTCTATGTTAACCTTGTACTTGCATAATATATTCACTATTGATTCTCATATTTTATTTTGATTAATTTTATTTATGCATATTTTTGATCTTGTGATATAACTATTCTTTGGGTATTTACTTTTAAGAATTCTGGATTTCGACGATATTCGATGATACTGCATATATTCCTTTGAATCTAAGTTCTTAAGAGTAGAAATCATTTTGGGAACAAGCCGAAAGGGTCCTTCTGTCATACAGGTGTAAATAGCCTGAAGCGACACGGTGTACTAGTCTTCGGACTACCGTTAGCTGGGAACTGGTCCCTACAGCTAACCCGAAGTGATCAATACTTTATAGACTTAAGATTTATTAAGGTCTAAATGCAACTATTATCTAGTTCTGGATCCAAGGTACTGAACCCAGTCCCCTAGATTCCAGAATACATCAACGTATCTAGGTCTTACTTTTTGATTTACAAATGTTTTATATTTTATTGTTACCCAATAATTTTGTAGCACATATGGATTAATGTAATTGATACATCTTATGTTGTTTACTACATTGTTCTAAGATTTTTAAGTCCATAGAATATAATTTATTTCATATTGCACTAATTCTTTTTAAATCCTCGGTTATTAAAGAAGAGATTTATTTTGGATACAAGCCTACAAAAGGTCTGTCTGTCACTACGACTACGGTCGAAGCGAAGCGGTACTTAAGTGTTCCCCGGTGAACCTCCGTTAGCTGGGACAGTACCTCTACAGCTAATCCAAGATTGATCAATACTTTATAAACTAAAGATTTATTGAGATCTAGTTGCAATTGTTATCTGATGGATTTTAAATTTTAGATTTGATGGATAATATTCTCTCTTTATATTTTTCACAAAAGGTAGCATATGTTGATCTATCTTGTCGATTATGAGATTTATGTCATCTTTTGACTTATACGATTATTCATCATGCTAATTTAAAATATCTTTTGATTATTTTTATTTTTAAATGTTCATTTAATGGATATTTCTTCTTTTGTCTAAAGACGATTGTTTTTCGTATTCGTGACTACTCATTGAATATTATGATCTTGTGATTTCATCTTTAGCTTGTGTAATACTCAATAATTTTGAGCTTTGTATTATTATCTTCTTATTCAAGTTACTTACTGTCTACAACAGTAACTCTTTGAAAGGGAGAAGTCAAGCATATTGAATGTCTCTCTCTCTCTCAAAGCATTTCTTTTCTTTAAACCTTACGGTTGTTAGGTGGACACCGTGCTTTAAAAAGGAAGAAATGAACTTTGGTAAGAAGACCTTATATTTTTGAATTAGTTTCCTACTTCCTAAAATATGTCTCTGAATTATATTTTAAAATTTTATCTACATTATTATTTTGGATATAACCATGTAAAGGTGGAGCAGTTAATTATTTCAAGTCAATTAGCCCCTTGACATGCCATATATCTAGAATACACTTTTCTTTGGACATATATCTAGTTTTGTTTATTTGTTCAAATAGATTTATTTATGATTTATGGATTCTTTTATTGACATTGTTTTTGTGATTCGAATCGTCAGCTTTCAGTCTAAGGACTAAATGGGCGCATTCGAACATTTACTAAGACAGTTTTTCATAATAAATTCCATATTTTTGAAAAGTTTTTTTTTTTGATTTATTGAATCTGTCTCGTACTCAATGTTATTATTAAAGACAGCCTTCAAAAATCTTTTACTTACATGAAATGATTTGTGTTATATTTTTTATTGAAGACATAGTTTTTTCATCTTTAAGCGTTTATTTATTGGATATTTCTTTTTCTTGCCTAAAGATGATATTTGTTTTGAGTTTGGAATTTTATATGCATTTGATCAAAGGAAAGAAAAGATGCATATCTTGGATATCCCTTAGATCTTGTGATTATTTATTTTATCTATTTTATGCATATAAATTATTTTTGAACTATATACGCATAATTTAAGGGGGGAGCAAATTAATTGTTTCAATTCCTTTATGCCCTTAATATGTGGTATAACTAGTTCATCATGGGCATATTTTCTTTTACCTAACATATCTTGTTGAGTTGTTCATGATATTTAGATTTATATTTTATGAGAGAATATATGATTATTATAATCTATTTTTAATTCTCTCATTCGAGTTTTTATTTTTTTAAATATATTGCCAAATATAGTTAATTATCCTTATTAATGATTCCTTTGAGCTTAAATTGATTGGGCATTTCTTATTGAGATTTTATCTCAAAGTTCATGATTATCTATACTTAGATGTTTCATACTTTGTGGGGGAGCATTCAAGTCGACTGGATTTCTCCTTCCCAAGTATTTTATCTTCATTACCTTCATGTTTATCTAATGGATATAATATATCATGCTAAGGTAATTGAATTCAAATGCATGAACTTTGTTATAACTTTTGCATAGATTCTAGTATATTTATTTTGATCTCTTTTCGATGATTATACGCTTTATGGAATTGACTCACTAATTTGTATGGGCAAATTATGAATCATATTTTTTGTGATCATTGTTAAAAGTTTTATTTTTTTTATTTGGTATATACTAGATCTGTGAATTTCTCATGAATTATTTATGACCAATGATTGATTTCTGCTATATTGATATCTATTTCTTATTGAAATCCTTTATTGGTATATTTCAAAACTAGAGTTATATTTATCATAATATTGAGTTTTGAATATCATTTTTGGATTTCTAGTTGGTAAACTATGTATTGTTTGATTTCAATGTTCTTTGTTTAAGTTCAACCAACTATTTTGACAAATTTTTCTACTTTAGTTATGCAATTTTCTAAACATGTCGTTTCACTGTTCTCCTAATCCTTGATCATGATTATTATTATTTTTCCTTCCTCCTATACTTATGCTTGAGTTCGTTTTATCTCCTTATTACGGGGGAGCTTATTTTTTTATCATGTCAAAGGGGGAGAAATAAGTTTAAGTTAGCAAAGAATTTTTTTTAGTAATATGTGTTTATTAGCGATATATACATCTATTGTATCTATCTTAAACTTAACCGATTTGCCATAATAAAAAAGGGGGAGATTGTTAGCCCAATGATTATATCATGTTTTTGAATATGGCTAATCAATTAAGTTTAACTAGTGATGTCACTAATATTCATGCTACTTAAACTTAGCATTGTCCTAAAATGTTCTATATCATATTGTTATGATTATATCATACTGCATCATACTGTTTTGTTCGTCTAACATGTACTTGCAGACAAGAAGGACATATGCAACAAAGAATTATTAATGGGCCAAAGACGGCATTATACAAGGAGATTTTTCTGAACCGAAAGATATTCAGATTTTCAGATCTGTTTATCTTTGGACGATTGTCGTCAAAGAAAAATACGTCTTCAATGTCAGGAAAAAGACGTCATCTAAAGGACTATTAGTTTTCATATTTATTCTGTATTTTTCCCTTTTATTAAGTCTAGGAAATATGTGAGATTGATCGGATCGATACTGGCTTAGGTTTTTCTCAGTCCACAAACAAAAATAAGTCTACCTACATATCCCAAAAATCCACAATTCTAAAAAGGCCCAAAACCTATGCAAATTTGGTTTATTCCTTACTGTTCTGAACCAGCAGAACTCTGACAGAACTCTGACCGAGTTCGGTCCGAGTTCGGCCCGAGTTCGGTCTGGGTTATTTGAATTTTAGTTCCCACCAAATTTGCATGCAACGTTCGTATGCGAAATCCTAGCATCCGAACTCTGCCCGAGTTCGGTTCCACAAAAATACTATAAATAGAGTTGAGTTTACCATTCATTTCAACAATCCAATTTCATCTCTTCTCTTCTCTATCTAAAGTGTTCTGAGCTTTTACTTTCATATCTAAGCCTTTACAACTCTTAGCCAAGCCAGTACAGTTTCTGTTTAATCTAGAGTTTGGTATTGAAGAGTTGTATCGGAGGTTGTATTCAGAAAACATTCCAGTTTTCTAATTGCCTTCTGGAGTCGGTCGTACGCTCGTCACCAAGCACGATGTTGTGAAGTCGGTCGTGCACTTGTCGCCAAGCACGGTGTTGTAAGAGTTGCAAGCGCTCAGTTAAAGCTTGTGTCATAGAGGATTAACATCGAGCAAGAGTACTCGAGACTGGATTAGTCCTCTCAGAGGGATACCAGTATACATCGCTGTGTCACTGAGTTTGAATTCTTGACTCTTACTTTACTGCATTTATTTACTGCCATAGTTATTACTTAAGTTTTTAATTGGTGATTATTTTCCGCTGCACACACACACACTCTATTCACCCCCCCTCTAGAGGTGCTCAACGGTCCTACAGCTCCACCTTGGTGTCACTACCCGTTCCCGGAATACGTAAAATTTTGATTTTTCCATATATGGTATATGGCACATGTATCTTGATTGTATGTATCATGTATTTGTAACTGGCCATGGCATGGAAGTATCTCGTCGCGGATTAATATGCCACCCCTTGTCCTTGTCTAGTTGTAGGCGTGGTTCACTACTCCGATGGTAAGATATCTGAACCGTGTTGTGGTTAGAATTTTATTTAAATAATTTAATTAGTTGTATCATGTAGCATTTAACATGTCATCAGTCATATGGTTTAGAGCATGCTTAAGATTAGGATTTTTTTTGAGTCAACCCAACCCCTATATATATTCTCTTCCTCTCTCTCTCTCTCTCCTCATTTACTTTTTCATTTATTTTTTGACATGGATACTTGTGGATCTCTCTTGTTCATAGATCTTTAAACCGGATCAATTTCTATTGATCAATGGATCCATCTAGATCTCTATCAAAATCGTTCTCTATATCTAAATATGGAAGAACAAGCTTGTCCCCGATATTGTTCTCCGACGATGTCCCCTGGGCAAAAGGGGCCACAATTCTCTTTCTTTCCTCAATCGTTCCAATCATTTCTCCATTTCATTCCCGGGGCCCGGGTTGGTTCGTTTCCTCCTCCTATCTACGCAATTATCTGTCTTCGTTCGTGATGTTGTGGTTAGGATTTTATTTAAATAATTTAATTAGTTGTATCATGTAGCATTTAACATGTCATCAGTCATATGGTTTAGAGCATGCTTAAGATTAGGATTTCTTTGAGTCAACCCAACCCCTATATATATTATCTTCCTCTCTCTCTCTCTCCTCATTCACTCTTTCATTTATTTTTTCTCAAACAAACTTTTAGGCAAGTACACCTTGCACCAAATAGAGAGATTCTTACATTTTTTATTTATTGATTTTTTTTCTTTGATATGATTTGTCTATATTGTTCTTCTCATCATCCTCTACAAGTTTAGTTCTTGGAGTTTTTTTATTTTAATAGCTAGTTTTGTGTAGATCTAAGTTTCCAAAACTAGGATTTTATGGATTTTTGTGGTTTTGATCTATCAAACTTCCTTATTTTCAAAAATTACTTGTTCCATGTTGTAAGGAATTCAATTCTACCCAATTTTGGCTTTTGAACCGCCGAATTTCGACTTCGTATGAGGAAGTTACGCCATTTTTGTGTTCATGGGATTCCCACACCTTTTGGTGCTGTCGGGACGATGGATAGTGCCGCGCGCAGCGTATTCGCTGCCGCGCGCTGCGCGTCGTGCTTGCGCGCAACGTGCACCATGGACAGTTTTTGCTCGTGCGTGCAACGCAACATGCGCGTCGCGCGCGATTTTCTGCCGCGCAACGTGCGCCGTAGGCAGTTTTTGCTCGCGCGCGCAGCGCAACTTGCACGCTGCGCGTCGTGCGCAATTTTTTGCCGCGTAACGTGCGCCGTGCTTGAGCGCAACGTGCGCCGTGGGCTGTTTTTCTCGCGCGCACAGCGCAACTTGCGCGCCGTGCGCTGAGCGCAATTTTCTGCCGCGTAACGTGCGCCGTGGGCAGTTTTGCTCGCACGCGCAGCGCAACTTATTCGCCGCACGCGATTTTCTGTCGTGCTTGCGCGCAACGTGCGCCGTGGGCAGTTTTGTTCGTGCGCAGCACAACATGCGTGTCGCACGCCGCACACGATTTTCTGTCGTGCAACGTGCGCCATGCTTGCATACAACGTGCGCCATGGACAGTTTTGTTCGATCACCAGTGCGCAAATCACTCCAAATGACTGTTTTTGCCCGTTTGAGCTATTTTGTAGCTAAAATCTTGAAAAACTCAAAACATGAAAGTTGTAGATCTTTGTCTTGGCTTCAAGAACCTTCATGTCTCACTTTAACCAGAATTCATATGTGACTTATGGTACCTCGCGCACCTTTTGGTCCGCGCACCTTGTACCTCGCGTACCCTTTGGTTCGCACACCTTGCACCTTGTGCACCTTTGACCTTGACTTCTTGTCCTGACCTTAGTGTGCCATGAATATCTGAGACTTGCGTATCTTATGTGACTTTTATGTCACGAGAGGTCCATGTGACTTCCTGACTTGACTGTGTTCCTGACTTGATTACCTGTATATGTGCTGGTACCTGTTCTAAGTGTGTATTGAGATACAATATTAGTATGCACTGCGGTGCTATTTAATGAGTCCACTGAGGTGTGACTCTATGTGCTAAGTGATCATTCGTGTTATATGTCAATACATGTGCACCTTCCAGCACAGTCATGGTAATTGGTTAGTAATAGTGTCGTGGTATAATGATTGTTGTTTGATGCATTACACTAAGCATGGATCGAGATTTGGGACTCCTTGAGCTGATGTGGTTTCATACTTAGGGTACACGTACTATGGTAGGACATATAGGAGGATGACCATGTAACCACGACACGTGATTCCAAGATCAAGATAGGGTTAATCTAAGCAACTTAAATCGGTAGAAGCATTGGAAGGGAACATAATCTCGAGATTGTACGTTACCAGCCACCCTAGGCCCTGTACTAATGTGTCGGGTTGGCCGCCACGGATACGGTTTCATCCGCCTATAGTGGATGATTATATCCGACTCCTACGTGCTATGTGTTATATGTTTCAGTACGGTAGCCTTATGGGGGACCGGTGCATAATCAATGTGCTACGCGTATATGTATATATAATGGATTAGCTCATCCTGCTTGGATGCGATACGGTCTGAGGATTCTTATGTATTGCATTACTGGGATAATCCAGACAAATCATAGAAAGTCGTAGGATTGATTGGCCGCTTGTAAGCCAACTTGTTTGTGATATGTTTTCTTCGGTTAGCAACTGAGGAACATGGACTATCGTGATGTGTGGTCCAATCCATGTTCTTGTTTGGTTGTTGGGTTGGGCTATTGTGCTGCGATAGGCTATGGACCAAAGTTGCGATCAGAAGCCCTTCACCTGCCCATGGTTATAGGATATATCTTATCTCGGTACGATATTGACACCGTTTGTCCTTGTTTGGTTGTAAGGGTGTCGTATTGTCTTGATGATATGGTATAAGCCTATAACTCTTGAATCATGTCTTAATTTACTCATTGGGTTTTGTCTTATTCATTATGTGCTCCCTTATGGTACTTGCTATTCGGGGCTGACCTCGCTGGTTTTGTTTAGCCAGATATCGTAGCAGCGCCAGAGGATCCAGCCTTCTACCCGAACAATGGTGCACACCAGGAGTATGGGCGCCAGGGACCATGAGTGGGTTTCTTCTTCACTACTCTGATATCTTCTATTTTTGTACTTGGCATTTAGCCACGGGCACCTGTTTAGCTGATTGTTCTGGACATTAGTTTTCTTTTACATAATTATAATTAAATCAGACTACAGCTGACTACGTTTATGTACCAATGACTCTCGGCACTAGCTTATCATTTTGTATAGCTAGGCTCATGATTTATTTTAATAAAGCGTCGGAGACGTCTTACTGCTTTGTCTTATATGATTATTATTTACTGCTTCTTGTTTTGATTGATTGAGACATAGATGCTCTGTGAGACCATAGGAGACTTGATTGTAGCATGCACCCCTTGTCTCTTGACAGCCACAATCGCCGTATGACGTTTGCATACCTCATATGGTGTAGCTGGCCTAGTTATCCTCAGTATTTCGGTACTGGGGTGTGACACTTAGGCTCGTCAAACCCACCTTTGAAGCCAAATATTATAGTTGATGCTCCTACTCCATGTAATGTCCCGTCCCGCTTAGTTTAATAGGAGGAATCAAAATGTCAACGATGTTCGGACTTAGCCATGCAACGGCTTGCTCGAAGTTCCGCTCGGCCGAGGCAACTCCTCGCTCAGGTGGGTGGCTTCGGTGAACTTGCCTCAGCTTCGCCTTCACACTAGTAAAACGAAAGTTTTCAAATGCACAAGTAGGCTTGATAATAAAAGAGGCGAATCCACATAGCTAAGGAAAAAATTCCAAGTTGGGCCGGATTTAGTTAGAATATGAAAAGGTTCCACGGTGGGCTTAGAAATGTTGCACAACATGCTTTCAAAATGATACTCGGTCCTTCTATGTTGCCACAGAGCTATGAACTTTAGGCGTCGCACGTATAAATACTTGATAAAGAATGCACCGTCCCACTGTCCAAATGTTTGGCTGAGCAAAAGTGTCCTACAAGTCTCAATGCACGTTTCTACGGTGCAAGGCTTGGCATAGCCTTGGCTCTTCCTACGGGTTAAGTTGTTGCACAATTGAGTTAGACAAAAGTTATGTCGGACTATCGAAGTCATAGCAAGTACTGTCCTACGAATTTTGCGGTTGTCATAGCCACATAGTCCTGCGATCTCAAAGCTCGTCATATAGAGTATGACTTGGACGATATTGTCACACAGAACACAAGTTGGTTTAAGGCACGAACCACGGTTGGTTCAAAGATAAGTATGCCACGGTCTATGGCACGTATAGAACACATTTTGTTCAAAGTTATGTTGGAAGGCTATGAATTAGTCATTCATAAGTTTGAGTCAATAAGAGCATGGAAACACTAGAAAATATATCGGGACTGTAGGTCAGTCGCCGAGGCAACCCTGGTTTTGGCTCTGCAAAAGAAGTATAAAAAGTAAAGAAGTGAAGCAAAAAAAAATAAGTTGTGACGATTAGGCCATGCATTTACGTTGAGTCAAGAAGTTCTCGTAGGTGCGTGGTCATAGACAACTTGTGCACAAGGTTTCGCGCCCTCAATTCATTAGCATGGGACCACAGGACCGTATCGACCTAGGAGGGAAGCAAGGTAGTTAGGCAAGAACACGTCGTAGTGATTCGAGGACTTGAGTAGGGCTAGCTACACTTAGCTGCAAAGGTCTCGTCTGCACCACCTACATGTCCAAGATGGCTTGAATTGTTAGTGCTTTCATATAGATAAGTTGGTATGTTGAGCGGCAATCCGCATGCACGGTGGTGGTCGAATCAAAGAAAGTGCTAGCACGGCACGAATGGAGTCAATATGGTATGCACGGTTGCAACATCATTATGGAGCCTAAGATTTGGCTACAAGTAAAGACACGTGCTTCGGCACGAGATGTGGCGTCGAGTATTAAGTCATGGGCACAGAGTTGCATAAGTCGGATTTGAGTCGTTTCGAGTTAAGTCAAGAAGGGCCGTAAGTCAAGTTTGGTTAAGTCATGTTGAGTTCTGAGGCACGGACTCGATGTTGAAGCACGCACCGAGTTTGTAGCACGACCGAGTTGTTGCGTTTCAAATATGGGTTGAAAGGCAAGTACAAGTCGACATGTTGAGATCGTTGACACAAAAAATGGTCTAGAGACACAAAAAGGCCAAGTGTCTATGTACAAAAATCGATCCTAAGGCAAGAATAGAAAGACAATCATAAAGGGATTATGTTGCACAAATTAAATGAACGTGTTGGTTTGTATGGGTGGGCGAGGAGCTCACTCCATCCGTACGGTTGTGTACTGACACCCACACAGTTTTCATGTGTAGGCACAGGTAGAATCTCGTTCGGCGCGGCGCTCGCTTGGATGTGTCGAGGCACAGAGTTCCTTGGCGTTTCGAGACGTGCGGCCGCATGGAGTCTGGACTTATACGGGACATAATGTGGACATCGTCTTCTGAAGCATTCGCTGGTTCGTTATGTTATATTGAGAGATAAGAGAGAGCTGAGTGACTTGTAATCAGAGAGAAAAGTGAGCTTGAGTGATTGTAATCTTGGCCTCGTGCCACATTTGTAATCCTTGTTCAATATATCAATAAAGAGCATCTTTATATTACTTGTGTTTGGTTTCAACTTTCCATTGGCAAAATACTACTTATTCAATGTTTCTGCTTCAGGACTTCTGTGCGACGACCCCGTCGCTTAGCCTGTAATCGGCCGTTATGGAACCCGCATTGCGTGAGCGCAACCTAGGCTCACGCGACATCACACCTTAGCGACAACGATCGGTCCTACAGGACCGGGGCGTGACACTCCACCTTGAGAAGAGTCTGTATAGTCCGATTATACACATGAACGTTCAACACCATTTGTCTCGACCCAATTAGAGTCGTCCAAACTAGTCTCGTAACCATGGGCTCTGATACCACTTATTGGAAACGAGGTGTGACCCGAACCGGAGTTGGCCCATGAGGTGCAATATTGAATTGGGCCCATATGTCTTAAAAGAGAATTCTCATGTAAGGCCTGAACCAATCCTAATTATCTACACGACATATGCCACCTCCTAACCGATGTGGGACTAAATTACCAACTCCATTGTCACCCCTCATTTGAGCGCTCAACCAGAAAGGTGATACAATCCAACAGGAGGAAGGAGTGAATGATGAGATTTAGGTATTGTTTGGGAAGATGGAAAAATGGAGGGAAGAAAAATATTGAGGACAAAATGAGAGAAAAATTAAAAGTAATGGTGTTTGGGAAGGGGAGAGAAAATGAGAGATAAATTTGGGAGAAAAAGTCATGTGGGCCTCACTAAAAAAGAAATTCTTCCAAAAGTGGAAGAAAAATTGAGATAGTTGAGAGGATTGTGGGAGAAATTACCCAACTATCCTTCGTATCAATTATGATTTAAAAATATTAAGGATTAAATGGTAATTATATCTTTCTCCACAAACAAATAAAATATTACTTTTAAACTTTTTATTCTTCTGCCATTTGGTAATACAAACAAGTGAAAGAAAAATTAACTTTACCTTCGTTTTACTCTCCTCTAGTTTTTTTCCCTCAAAATTTTCTTTCCCTCAAAATTTTCTTTCCCTCCTCAAAAATGTTTCCAGACACAGTTAAGGAGTGCCGCTAAAGTTAATACATGGACATATTTAAAATTTGAATGATAGAAAGTTAAAAGGAGTGTATGATGACATTTACGAGGTGCCAATAACAACTTCCAAATAAAAAGTATCCAATTTCTATGCTATGTTAATATTATATACACTAGTCTACATATACGTGCTTTGCACGTATTTTAATTAGAATATTATAAGGTCAGTTGTCGTCTTTTCGTCTTTTTCAGATGATTATTCATGTGTGTGTTTTCTTTTTACAATGCCAAGAGATTCAAAGTACAAATTTTGTTCTTTTTTTTTTTAATTTTCTATTGTGAATAATAATCTTTGAAAAATGGTAAGGATACAATTTTTTTATCATTGGAATATGAAAAGTTGTATGAAAAAAGAAAACTTGCATGCAAACTTTATTGTTTTGACTCTTAAACGTAAATGACATGCAAGTTAACATAATAACATTATACTTATAAAATACTCAAGGGTATTTTAGGAATTCAAAAGTTCCACCACCAAGTTTTTATATTATATAGTAGAATAGATATTTGTTTGGCAAAGAAAAATATATAAACTAATTTTTTGGTAGAAAAGAAGACATCATCTATTCTTGATAGTTTTAAGACGTCCACAATTATTGTTTTCAATACTTAAGAACTATCAAATATTTCTTTTATATGACATCCTAGAATAGTGAAGAAATTTTTATATTGACGGTTCTTTTTGTCAAAAAAAAACTATGTGAGGATGAGTGTTTCTTGACATTTGTGAACTGTCAAGAAAGAGAACCGACATTGTCAAGATACAAGAAGACACTTCTTGAAACGGGCATAGATGACAAAATATGAACCGTCAAGGTTGTGGCCTAGTGGTAGAAACGAGGGACCCACAATACGTCATTCCGATAATTTTCGTTAATCACGAATGTTCTTCCAACTCATTAATATTTTTATTAAAAATAAATAAAAAGGTGCTATTATTGACACTACTAAAATGTCATAATGTACTCCTTTTTAATTTATCATTCAAATTTTAAATATGTCCTTGCATTGAATATAGGAAGGAGTGCAGGATCAAATTTAAGGAGCGCCAATAATGTTAATACATGAATAATATTTGAAATTTGAATAATAAAAAGTCAAAGATGAGTGCAGGATGATATTTTAGGAGTACAAATAAAGATATCTAAATACAAAGTATCCAATTTCTAACTATAATTTCTTGACAACAATGCTTGAAGGAAAAAAAAAAATGATGACATATATAAAAATAAAACATTAACTAAAATCTTTCTCTTTAGCCTTGTTAGCAATTCGGCAAACAGAAAAAATTCGGAACGACAGAAGTACGAGTATAAATCGGCTTAGTGCTAATAAAATACATTCAAAAATTCGTACAAATATTCGAAAAATAAAAATATTGAGATTAAAAACTTCACATTCTTAAATATTTTGTCGAATTTGGTTAATTAAATAGATTTTTATCACATTTTTTGTGCCAAATAATTTAATAATTTATAAAGAACACGTTTAAAATTTTGCATGATTAAAGTTTAGGTACTAATTTGGATTTGTCAAAAGTACATAAGTATTATACGTTTATGAAAGATACGAAAAAATTTGCATATAATACGAGTTTTATTCGGGTGATTGCTAACAAGGCTCTTTAGCATTATACCGTGTCTTTGTCAAGTTGGATTGAATCAAATAATCAATACATAATTAGTTGAAATAACTATTTTCGCTAAATCCATTGAAAAGTCCTCTCAGGAGAGGAGAGAGGGTGCAGCATCAATGGCAAAGTGGGGACGAAACTTTAAATTTACCAATTTCCAATACAAAAAGAATTGGCTTTCATATATAAGTTGATGTGTTTGTCAGTGGTATTAATTATTTATCCCAAGTGGAACAAAGGTCCCAAAGGAATTAAAGCCCTTAGGCGTAGCAGCCTTTTCCATGAGGTAAACGACCAGAAAGGAATTAATGTTAGTCCCAGTTTCCAAAGCTATACGTGTCTCTAGCTCCACATTAAATTTCATTATATATATATATATATATATTTATATATATATATATATATATATATATTCTCTTTTTCAAGTTGGATCGTGGTTATATAAGTCATCCAGTCCACCCGTTCGATAGTGAATTTGAATCCAAGACATATGCTTAAACGGCCTCCGCACTACCATAAAAAATATTTAGTTTTAGAGTCTCATATATACATCAATATTAAGGTTTGGGTCTCAAAATTTACCGATCTTAGAGTTTGTTTTGAAATTATTGTTCATGTTAGCTAATAAACAGTAATTTTGAGACCCAAATCCTAATATATATATATATATATATATATATATATATATATATATATATGAAACTAGGTAAATTATTTATGGAATCGTTTCCACTAGATTCGAACTTCTGACCATTCGGACCGCATGCATATATATGTGTGTGTGTGTGTGTGTGTGACCCTAAAACTAAATAACTGTATATATATAATTTCTTTATATATATATATATATATATATATGTGATGCAGATCAAAAAATTTGCGACGGTGTCCTGCCCTCCTGTAATATAGGATTGGAGGCGCGCGCACGCCTGCTCGATTCAACAATTGAGGATGACAAAATTTCCATAAGGCTCCGTCAACAGAACTTCCGATCCAAACACATATATATATATAATATATATATATATATATATATATATATATATATATATATATATATATATAAAGTCCGGAGTGTGTGGTTTGCATGACCAGTCACGCTTGGAAGTGAACCAGTGATGCATGTCATGACCATTTTAAGCAATATTTTCTTAGAATAATTATTACTATTTTATACGAATCTGGTTTCTTAGAGCATCTCCAACCCTATTGTATTATTTGTGTTGTGAATCTTAGGTGGCATAGAACACAAGACAATGCACTTCACAATGTAAATAATTTCGAAACAAACTCTAAGGCCTCATTTGGTTCGCGGAATGGAAGGGAAAGGAAATCAATTCATTGTCATTTCCTTTCCTTTGGAAAATTTTAATTCCTATTGATTTTCCTTTTCGATGTTTGACAATGCCAAGGAATTTGAAAAGGAAAGTGAATACTTCAATGTGGGAAAGTGATTCCTTCCTTGGATGGATGGAATCACTTTCCCCCCTAATTTTCCTTCCATTGAGAATCACTTTCCTTTCCTCCTCAATTCACGTCCAAACATAGGAAAGTAATCACTTTCCTTTCCCAACCGGGAGATTCCGCCAACCAAACGAGGCCTAAGATCATAATGTCTTTATGTCCACATCATCATTTGTGAATAATTACTATATACAATGCACTTCACAATGTCTTTATGTCCACATCATCATTTGTAAATAAAAAAGTTTATAAAAAGAAGTAGAAGAGTAAAAGTTGTTTTGGAAGTTGTAAAAAATTACTTTGTATTGTCTTCTCAATACTTTTGCATTGGAGATGACTTTTTTAACTCATTGTCATTTGTGAATATAATCTTGCCACCTATACAAGACATTGTCTTGTGTCCCATGCCACCTAAGATTCACAATACAAAATAAGACAATAGGATTGGAGATGCTCTTATGTCATTGCCATGTCAATTCTACACTTTATTTTACATTTACATCGGAGAAGTACTTTTAGAAAAAAATGGTTATCATTCCTATGTGGCAACAATTTTTTTCAAACTCACAACAGGGTTGGAGATGCACTTAATAGTCATCAATTTATATTAAGTTCACACGAGACAGATCTCCGGTATATACTTTAATTAAAATTATGACAAAAATGTTAGCCGATTTAATAAGGATTTGAACATTTTATTTAATGTAGTTGAAGCACTCTCAACCACTGATCTACTTATCTTTTAATTACTCAATTATAATCACACTATATTTAATTAAATTATATTTTCATTTCTCTCTACTAGAGCCCATGGATCCACGTATTCCCATTAACATTGCAGCTTATTTTAAAGAAATTGCTCACTATTTGAGAAGTTCTTCATCAAATCAATCATTTGTCCTTGGAGATCCGACATTAATCCTCTCGTACCTACTAATTGATGTATCTTAAATAAATTTTCTCTAGCTTCCGAAAAGGACATCAGATGGACTGGATTAGAAAGATCGGTCATCTAAAAATTAGGATTCATTTTTTGTCTCAAATATTCACTTGTAACATGTGTAATTTTTTTTTTTACCGCGTGTACATTTCCATAATGATGGTGTTTATAAAAAATATTTCTTTTTTAAAATTCTCA
The DNA here is from genome assembly GCA_029216955.1 of Iris pallida. Taxonomy (NCBI): domain Eukaryota; kingdom Viridiplantae; phylum Streptophyta; class Magnoliopsida; order Asparagales; family Iridaceae; genus Iris; species Iris pallida. Next base: position 2,127,769 of record JANAVB010007196.1, on the reverse strand, counting down.
GTAATGTATTCTATGCTAGAATAAAATTTTAACTCAAGTGTAATTAATACATGCATCCCATCTGATTCTTACTTCATTTGTAACATACCAGGAAAAGTCCCCCTCACGTGCCTCCCACGTGATGCGTACAGTAATTGTTCCATACCAAGGAAAACTTCGTACGTCAACAGTAACCCCCCATGCATGCATGAAAAATAAAAACTCCCTACATACGTACGTACGTATCTACACAGCAACCGCCGCGTGTCGGTCAGCCACCAGTCCGCTGACCGGAAAAACCCTCCTGTTTCGTGTGTAACGTGTCAGTCCCCGCCAACACCGACACGTTTTCCAGACACGTACGGACGTTGACCGTAACGATTTCCCGATTGCCAACAGCCTGTAGCACAATTTTTGTAATTTCTAATTTGTCACATGTACTTAACGCAAAAGTACCAAATATTTTTCTCATTCTTTTCCTGAACAAAATTATAAAAAAAAAACAGCCAAAATATAATATTCTTCTCTTCTCCTCTCCTCTCCTCTCCTCTCCTCTCCTCACCCTTTTATTTATCTTTTCACTAAACCCCCTGTTATAACTTCTATTACGCCCTCAGTCCCACGCGTGCCCGCGGCGCTTCCGACCGTCCGATCCCAATCCGACGGCCCGATCTCCGCCGGAGATCGAGCAGATGGGATCGAGGACGGTCACGGGGGTGTTGCACGAATCGGAGCCGTCCATCATGACCACGTCACTCATAAGCCCATAGCACTCCATTAGCTTCCCCTAAAAAAAAAAAGAAAAAAACCCCCCAAACAATCCCATAATTACTAAACCATCACGAACGACAATTTTATAAAGTTGCAAAAAATGACAATATACCTCATTAACAAATTCGCACGAGGAGATCGCCGACCGGAGCGCCGGGAACTGAACCGGGAAGAGCTCGTTCGACGCTGAGAGGACAGCCGAAGCGGCGATTTCCGACGGCTTGAACTCCAGCGTCCTGATCTCTGAAAAAATACGTAAAGAAATATCTAAATAATTCGTCAAATTCGTGAATAATGCGGGAATAATTCGGAAAGATTCGTATAGTACCGGTCTGAGCCTTGAGCAGCGTCTCGATGGTGCGATTCTTCAGGGCGTCGAGGAAGGGCTTCTGGTTGACGCTGAAAAATGCGGCGAAAAAAATCGACGAACGCGAGCGGAGTGACCGACCGCATCCGCCAGTCGAGAGCGCCAAGGACGAGCAGCTCCATCCGCTTGATCGTCCGCGAATCGAATATGAACCCGTCCTCCTGAGGGACCAAAATGCAAATAAAAAATTTGCAAAAAGAGGAGATCCAAGCCGAGGGGAGGTTCGAAAAGTGATCGATCGATCGATCGAACCTGGAGGTCGGCGAGGGGGAAGTCGGTCTTCTTCTTCCTCATCATCTTCGCCGCGAGGGAGAGGCAGCAGATGCAGAGGAGACGAACGATCCATGGCTTCTCGCTCTGCACCGAACGATCAAACAAAAAAAAATCGTTCGGACCGGAACCAAAAAAACAAAAATCCGAAAAATCGGTGATAAATCCGACATACCGGTATTTCGCGCCTGGAGAGGAACCGATCGATGTAGTTCGCGGCGAGATAGATCAAGAAAGGGTCCAGACCGCAAGCAAACCGCACCTGATCGAGAAATCAACCGTATAGAGAATTAAGAGAAGAAGAAAAAAAAAAAACTCCAAGGATCGATCGATCGATGAATCCGAGGCTCTCCGCGCGCACCTGGACGAGGAGGGAGATGGCGTTCTGGCGGGAAACGGAGCTGGGGCTCCCGTTGAAGGAGGTGGAGTGGTCGGACTCGGAGGCGAAGAGGTCGGAGTGGTCGTCGGCGCCGGCGATGATCGGATTCTCGAGATCGAACTCCATTGGAGGAGGAAGAGAAAGAGGAGGAAGAAGAAGAATTATAGAGAGAGAAAGTGAGAGCTGCTGCTAGTTCACTCTCTTCCTCTACACACTGATATAGGCTATCCAAATATTTAATGAGATAGAATCTGGACCGTTCGATTTGGTACGGACGGGTGGGATGGGACGAGGGAGGTGTCGGGAAGGGGCAACAGACGTCACTGTCAGCATTGAGAACTTGAGAGTATAGAGAGAGCAGAGATTTCCTTGAGATATTTGGGGATTATCTGGTGGAGATTCACTCCATAAGGCTTTTTTTTTCCTCTTCTCTATTTCTCATGACAAACTCAATTGTGAGAATTTTTTTTTTTTCCATTCTAAATTTTTTTTTTAACTTTAGTTAGCATTTCATTATCAAGTAATAAATCCAGTATATAGAATAGCATTTTCTTGTTAATTTTGGGAGTAAATTTCACGTCAACATGTTTATATAACATACTTTAGAAAGATGGAACAGTCTGGTGGGATGGTTAGAAGCATCGTCTTCGTTGATCCGATGTCAGGAACCAACATGTTCTGAGGGACTTATGGTGGGCTCTTGAAAGTCGGCACCCTTCTTCGGACAGAACACTGACGTCTTGAAACAATGCATGGAACTCAACTACTGTAGGAGATTCTTCTCTCTTCTCTAGTTTAAGCAATAAGTGTTGTAACACACAATATATATATGTGAGCGATCTCCTGAGCAGTGATAATCGTTCACTAACAACTTGGACATAATGCCATAAAATAATTCCATATTCAATATAACAGACGTCATTGTCATATTAAGAACTTGAATGTAGAGAGAGTAGAGATTTCCATGAGATTTGAGGATTATTTGGTGGAGATTCACTCTAGAGTTGCTTTCTTTTCCCCTCTATTTGGCATGAAAAACTCAATTGTGAGTTTTTTCTTTTTGACAAAACAATATGTTTGTCATTCTAAAAGGAAATTATTTATTGAGTATTTCATTGTTTATAGTAAATTTAGTATATAGAATAGCTTATTTTTGTTAGTTTTTGAAATGCAATTTCACGTTTTTTTTTTTTTTGTGGTGACACGTCATAGCTCTTGAACATGTTTATATATAATATGCTTTAGAAAGATAGAACAACCAGTTTGGATGGTTAGAAGCATCGTCTCATTTGATTAGCTGACAGGGAGTTTCTAAGGAACTTATGGTAGGCTCTTGAAAGTCACCACCCTTCTTCGAACAGAGCACTGACGTGTTGAAACAATGGCACTCCAAACAAAAGGGTACTCAGGTACTGTACATGATTCTTCTTTTCTTCTCTAGTGTATACAATAAGTGCTGAAACACACAATATATGTGAGCGATTCCGTGAGCAACGATAACCATCCACTAACAGCATGGACAGAAGACCATGGAATAATTCCATATTCAAAAGAACATTTACTAGAGTTGCGAATCTCCATTTCACAGTGTCGTGCATCATTCATTCCAAGAATTTACTTCAGTCCACTCCATGCATCGTGGTTAAGAGAAGTACATAAAATCGTATCAAAGAAATCATTCTTGTTTTTATAATATACAGACCGTATCAAAAGAACACCGTAAAAGAGGATTGCAAGCAAAATATTTTATTTCCAAATGCCAAGCAATATCTCACATAGGTCGAAATATTTAAACATTAATAAAAAACCATTATTCACTTCTTCAGAAGTTGGACTTTCCTCATTTTTTAAAAGATTCAAGAAAAATAAAAATAAAAATCTTAACCACGGCATATTTTCAAGTAAAAATAGTAAAAGATGGAGAAAATGTTATTAAGTATTTGCACCACAAATATGTTATTGTTTTGTACCGGTTGATTTGAGATTACAAAAAGGAAAATGCTAAGTTTACTACCAAATTTTTACAACCTTTTTACAACCTCACTAACCAACCTCTTACACATGAATTCCACCGGATCCCACCACCCCTCACACCCCCCTGCTACATGGGCTCCATCCGACCCCATCATTTACTCCTCTCCTCCAATCGAAATCCAACACGTGACGGGAGTAAAGGGGTTGTAAGAATTTGGTTGTAGACATAGCATTGCTCTTATAAAAATGGCTCCACAGGTCATGGTATAGATTTACTCTTTTCTTTCTTTCTTTTTCATCATCATAATATTATAATAATTGCTGAACCTTCAATGTTTTCTAATGATACTAGAACATGATGTGGAAATTCAATGCATTATTTAATCGACAAATAAATCTTGTTTTTCAAACAAGGAATATAAATAGTAGTAGATATCAAAAAAAATATTTTCATTGATGAGTAAATCCACAAAGGGTAAATGACAAAAAAATCCTGGTTAGATATCCAACTTTTGCAAATTAAGACTTATTAGTCATTTTAGCAATTTGTTCCTCCTTAGATTACAAATCCGCTCAATAAGACCCCTTCAGTCAAATTAAAATTTGTAATCTCGAAAATACCCCTACCCCCTCCCCTCCGGTGGTGGCGGCAACCCCCAGCCCCGTCCGACCCCCCTGCCCTCCCTTCGCCGACCCAGCACCCCCCCCCCCCCCCCCGCCCTCCCCCCGCCAGCCCTCCCCCCGGCGGCGAGCCCCCATCCCCGCACATCCCCCGCGAGCCTCCCCTCCGACCTCACCCCCCTGCCCTCCCCCCGTCCAACCCCCTGCCCTTCTCCCGTCGGCCCTCCCCACGGCAACGAGTCTCCAGCCCCGCCCGTCCCCCGCGAGCTTCCCCCCGACCTCGTCGTTCCCGCACGGCCCTCCCCCGCACTCGTCGACCCCCCGCGGCCCTCCCCCGCCCTCGCCCTGGCCCCACGCGGCCCTCTCCGTGGCATCGCCGGCTACCCAGCCCCTCCCCCAACGGTCGAGGAAGGAGGGGGAAGGGGTAAAATTGTCATTTGAGAGCTTTTTGCAACAAAAAATAACTAGTGGAAAATTTAAGAGCATGGGTTCTTTTTTCGCTAAAATGGCCAATCTAGGAAGTATTTTTTTTGTCATTTACCCATCCACAAATAATAAGTAAATGTAGACACAATTATCCTCTTTAATGGATAAATTATAAGAACTACTAGAATAAAAGATGCAACTTTTCATATAAGGCTTTAGAAAAATAATTAAATTTTTTATTATTTCTTCCATTTGTAAAAATTCGATTGCGGAACTCGATCGACCCTTGTGGTTACTGGAAAGAGGCATAAGGCCATGACTGGATGACGAAAGATCAATGGATCGATCGAGTCATGGAGGCGTATTATTTCTTTCATTTATAAAAATGATAAAAGTTAGAGACAGTGATGCCGAAAGGCATGCAATGCAGTGTGCATAAAGTCTCGTGGGTGGCAGAAGATCGGTTAATCGAGCCATGTGAGCGTATTATTCCTTTCATTTATGAAAATGGTGGAAGTTAGAGACATTGGGCCTAAAAGGTATGTAATGCATCGTGCATAAAGTCCCGTGAGTATCGTCGAACGTCTAAAAAAAATTCTATTTGTTATAGATATTAAAAACTACATTACAGTTTTGTGTGATTTTAGAAATCTCTTGTAATTGAGGTGTTGCTCCTATGTGATGCTGATTTGTTCGAGCTCTCTAGCCTAGTGGTATTAGAGCGGACATCCGGAGGGGACGGCAAGGTTCGAGCCCCCCAATTGTGTGTGTGCGTGTGATTTCAAAAAAAAAAAAAAAAAAAAAAATGTGATGCTGATTTTGGAAATATTTCCCAAAAGAAAAAAGAAATTAATGCAGTAGTATGAGTATACACACGAGACGAGAAATTGGAAGTTCTCACATAGGACACTCACGAGATGAGAACTTGGGATGGTTGAATTAGACTCTGTTTTGACTTCTCAGTTAGAGTCCCGATTCGTGGGGACCACAAGGAACAGTGGCTTTCGAAATAAAATTTACGTAAAAGCCCCTCCATGAAGCAAACTGACGAGTCTATCCTAAATCTATTTGCGTGTATATTTGGACAAAGACCTAGGGATATTTTCGTCATAGGGAAAGGACGAACACTCCGGTGGTCCATCGGATATCACGGACCGCGAGATCTAGAGGCCAGCGAAATCCACCACAAAAAATCTAATGCTCCTTCATTGCTCTACCAATTTTGCCCCACTTTTATTTGTTTCTATTCATTTTTTTTTTTTCCATAATAAAGACCTCAATATGACAAAAATTGCCAAAAAGAAGAAAAAGTTTCCATTTCTACTTATTTTTTAAAAATAACATTCCTAATTAATGCCAACATTTACAAAATTAAAATTTTTTTTGGTGCTGGAAGGATGGCTTGACCACGATAATCATATCATTATGGAGGTCCTTATTGGGTCCAGTCTGAATTTTGTAACAACATATTTATGTGATCCAAATCTGGTCAAATATTTGTTCGTTCTTAGCATTCGTTAGACGAATGTTGGTTATCGTGGGTTGGCCTAAGTTTTCGTTACGGTCAAGTTTCATTATCAGTATTGATGTGGGAGAAAACTTTGATACCGAAAGGGGTATCAAAGTTTTGATACCCCCTATGTATGACATGTGGGTCTCTTTCCTCTTCGTAAAATGTGTAAACATATATATACATAAATATTGAGGGGGACCCACTTGTCATACATAGGGGTATCAAAACTTTGATACCCCCTTCGGTATCAAAGTTTTACTCATTGATGTGGGACATGTCCGATATACCAACAATCATTACTTGGAGTCCAATCTCTCAAAAAAAAGTTCTTCTGAAAAGCATTATTGCATAGAAGACTGAGTTTTTTGGGTAAGGATATAAAATGGTATGTATTTCATTTGTATCTAGATTTTAAAATAAATGAAATTTTCTTTTACTTATTTAACAAATGTGGCAGAAGATATTATAGGGAAAATTTATGAAAAGTCTAAAAATTGTAAAAAAAATTATGTAAAATCCACCGCAAAATAACGTTTCATCACGTGCCCAGAACTAGCGAAAAATATATAAACGGATTCCGAATGACCTTTTTATCCTTCTAATTAATTCAAAACACCCCCGAACCCTAATATTAAAAAAAAAACGGTTTTCGATTCTTCCTTTTCTTCCATACGCCGCTCTGTTCTCAAACCTAGCTCATTCTCCTCCAAAATCTTCAAATCTTCCTCTACATTCGCAATCTTCACACTATGTCGGCATCAACGGCAGAATCATCTCCGGTAACATCACCAATTAAAGAAGATGCACCAGTTACAGAAAATTCAAAAGGGAAAGACGGAGAACAACGGAAACCATATTATAAGAAAGTTGCATATAAGAAAAAAAAGGAAACGATGCTAAGCAAAAAGAAGTGCAAACAGAATGTATAACTTTGAGTTTATGTTCGCAAATTCTGTATATATTACACAAAGAATGACATTCTCCGTCTTAAAACATATTTGAATGTTCATTCTCCCTGTCAAATTACACTGGAAATGCCATTCTCCGTGTAATTTAAATCAATAATATCATTCTCCGTTTAATTTAATGGAGAATGACATTCTCAGTGTTAAAACACATGAGAATTCTATTCTCCGTATTAATTTAAACGGAAAATGACATTCTCTATGTAATTTGAAACGAAGAATTTTATTCTCCCTGTTAATTTATATGAAGAATGGCATTACAAGTGTTAAAACGAATGAGAATGGTATTCTTCGTGTTTTTATAAACGGAGAATGTCATTCTCCGTTTTGAATTACACAGAGAATAGCATTTCCAGTGTTAAAATGAATGAGAATGCTGTTCTCCGTGTAATTTAACACGGAGAATGGTCATTCTCCGTTTTGAATTACACGGAGAATAGCATTCTCAGTGTAAAACACATGAGAATGTTCATTCTCCGTTTAATTTGAAACGGAGAATGACAATTTTCGTTCAATTTGAAACGGAGAATAGCATTCCCAGTGTTAAAACACATGAGAATGTTCATTCTCCTTGTTAATTTAAACGGAGAATGACATTCTCCGTGTAATTTGAAACAGAGAATGCTATTCTCCGTGTTAAAGTACACGGAGAATGTCATTCCCAGTGTTATAACGAATGAGAATGCTATTCTCCGATTAATTTGAAACGGAGAATTCTATTCTCCGTGTTAATCTATCACGGAGAATGGCATTACAAGAGTTAAAACGAATGAGAATGCTATTCTCTGTATTTTTTATAAACGGAGAATGTTATTCTCCGTATTGAATTACACGGGAAATAGCATTTCCAGTGTTAAAACGATTGAGAATGACATTCTCCGTATAATTTGAAATGAAGAATACTATTCTCCATGTTAAATTAAACGGAGAATGTCATTTCTAGTGTCAAAACGAATGAGAATGCTTTTCTTCGTTTAATTTAAAACGGAGAATTCTATTCTCCGTGTTAATCTAGCACGGAGAATGGCATTACAAGTGTTAAAACGAATGAAAATGCTATTCTCCTTTTTATAAACGGAGAATGTTATTCTCCGTTTTGAATTACACGGAGAATAGCATTTCCATTGTTAAAACGATTGAGAATGCTATTCTCCGTTTATTTTGAAACAGAGAATGGCAATTTTCGTTTAATTTGAAACGGAGAATAGCATTTCCAGTATTAAAACACATGAGAATGTTCATTCTCCTTGTTAATTTAAACAGAGAATGACATTCTCCGTGTAATTTGAAACGGAGAATGCTATTCTCCGTGTTAAATTAAACGAAGAATGTCATTTCCAGTGTTAAAACGAATGAGAAAGCTATTCTCCGTTTAATTTGAAACGGAGAATGGCATTACAAGTGTTAAAACAAATGAGAATGTCATTCTCTGTTTTGAATTACACGAAGAATAGCATTCCCAGTGTTAAAACGATTGAGAATGATATTTTCCGTTTAATTTGAAACGAAGAATGACATTCTCTGTATAATTTGAAACGAAGAATAACATTCCCAGTGTTAAAACACATGAGAATGTTCATTCTCCTTTTTAATTTAAACGGAGAATGACATTCTCCGTGTAATTTTAAACGGTTCTCTGTGTAATTTGAAACGGAGAATGCTATTCTCCGTGTTAAATTACACGGAGAATGTCATTTCCAGTCTTATAACGAATGGGAATGCTATTCTCCGTTTAATTTGAAATGGAGAATTCTATTCTCCGTGTTAATCTAGCACGGAGAATGATATTACAAGTGTTAAAACGAATGAGAATGCTATTCTTCGTTTTTCTATAAACGGAGAATGCTATTCTCCGTGTTGAATTACTCAGAGAATATCATTTCCAGTGTAAAATACATGAGAATGTTCATTCTCCGTTTAATTTGAAACGGAGAATATCATTCTCCGTTTAATTTAACACGGAGAATAGCATTCCCAGTATTAAAACACATGAGAATGTTCATTCTCCTTGTTAATTTAAACAGAAAATGACATTCTCCTTGTTAAAATGAATGAGAATATGATTCTCCATGTTAATCTAAAACGGAGAACGTCTTTCTCCGTGTTAAAACAAATGAGAATGCTATTCTCCATGTAATATGAATTCTCCGTTTTAATCTATCACGGAGAATGGAATTTACAGTGTTAAAAGGAATGAGAATTCCATTCTCCGTGTTAATTTAAACGGAGAATGACTATTCTCAGTTTATTTTTACACGGAGAATACCATTGCCAAAGTTAAAACGAATGAGAATGCTATTCTCCATTTAATGTGAAACGGAGAATGCTATTCTCCGTTTAATTTAATACGGATAATGACATTCTCAGTGTTAAAACGAATGAGAATGCCATTCTCCGTCTAAATTTTCACGAAGAATTCCATTCTCCGTGTTAAATTATACGGAGAATGAATTCTCCGTGTTAGTATGACTGAGAATGCTATTCTTCGTGTTTTTATAAACAGAGAATGTTATTCTCCGTGTTAAATTACACGGGGGAATGACATTCCCAGACTTAAAACGAATGAGAATGCTATTCTCCGTGTTAATTTACACGGAGAATCTCATTCTCCATCTTGAGTTACACGGAGAATGGCATTTCCAGTGTAAAAACGAATGAGAATGCTATTCTCCGTGTTCTTTTACACGGAGAATGTTCATTCTCCGTTTAGTAGAAAACGGAGAATGACATTCTCTGTGTTAAATTACACGGAGAATGTTATTCCCAGTGTTAAAACCCATAAGAATGACCATTCTTCGTGTTAATTAACACGGAGAATGATCATTCTCCGTGTCAAATTGACGGAGAATGGCTATTCTCTATTTTATATCGACGGAGAACAGTTGACAGAAACCTATTTTTTTTGTAGAAAAAATCTGTCAGGAATAAGAAATCAAGACTTTTCCGTTCTACTTTCAAGCCAATGCTAAATCTTATGGAGGAGGTCAATATAGATGGTGGCCGTTTACCTGAGCCAGTTATTGATTCCTTAAAGAATACCGATTTCTGGAATTTTATCGAGATTTTCTACCAGAAAGGAGTCCACGTCTCCGAATTGGCCAAGGTAACGGAAGGGCTTGAGAATTTAATTGCAACTTACAAAGAAGAAGAAGATGGCGTCGGGTACTTTGAATTGAGCATCACTGTTAAAATCGTGCCAAGTGTCGACGATATAGCAGTCATCTTCGGTCTACCACTGAAGGAAGAAAGCGATAATGATGTTATTTACAAAAATTGATCATGGAAAAACAGAAGCAGCCTCCACTATCAGACTCTTTCAGCCTGTGTAGAGATCATTTTACAATATTGCTGACTAATTCCAAGGGTGCACAGTCGAAAGTCTCTAATAAGGAAGTCAGAGAGAAGTTCCTTGAATTGTTGCATCGGCTTCGTCGCGGAGATAAAGCTGTTAATCTAGATGATTTGGCCAAGATATTAATCTTCAACTTGTGCCAAACTGCATTCTTTGCAAAGACTGGTGGTACAGATTTGCCATGCAACTTCTTCGCCTTGGTAGACAGTGTGGACGTCATTAACAGTATATGTTGGCCAAGGTTAATCCTGGCATATGTAATGGATAGCATAAAGAGGACTACAAGCAAAACTGAACGGGAAGATGACTCAATTGCTTACTCCAAAATGGAAGGTTGCAAAATATACTTCCTCTATTGGTTTGCAGAATATAGTACATTTGTGAAAAGGAAGTTCGACCCAATTCCTGATTATCCAAGATTTTTCACATAGAATGGGTACGAAATCTCAAACTTCCTCAGGCTCGATTATCACAGCAACTTGAAATCGAAGATGATATTCAAAGATCTGGTTATATCTGTTGGGGAAGAAGAAGGGCACAAAGAAGATGAGCCACATATACAAGAAGTTAAAAAAGAGGGAGATGAACACCAACAAACAGGTGAGGATAATTTTGTTGAACAACCGATACCATAGCATGATGAAATGGGCGCTGTGATGGAGGATTCAACGCTAGAATTGGAGGATTTGAGAAGACATCATTCTGATATTCTTGCGCAGAATGAAGAACTCAAAGAAAAGTTAAAAGAGATGGAGGCACAAGAAGCGCATTTACGTGCAGCCAACCTTGAGAACGAGAAACTCAAAGAAAAACTAAAAAAGCTCGAGGAACAAGAAGCACAACAACGTGCAACCAACGTTGTGATGGAGGGCTCTGTGCATAAATTGGAGGATTTGAGAAATCAGAATTCTGTTATTATTGTTGATAAGGCACGGCTGTCAGCCCCTGTTTTTCAAATTTTAATTTAATTAGTTGCTAATGACCTATTTAGCATTAAAATAATTTATTATGATTTTTAGAATTTTTCTAAATTTTTTAAATGACTTTTAAATAGTTTTTAAATCAAATATATCAATTTACAATTAATTGAAATATTTTGATATCACTTTGTAATAAATTAATTTATTTTAATAGTAGTTTGTAATTAATTAAATTGTTTTGATATCAGTTTACAAATTATTATTTGTAAACCGATTAGGTTTAGGGTTTTGTGCAAGGCCCCAAACTCAGGGGCCTTGCTACAATTTGCCAGCACCCCCCCCCCCCAAGATCACTCTCTCTCCTCTCGTTCACCCACCCCCGACGACCCGGGCTGACCGACGATCGACCCTGATCTTTTCTGCCATTTTCGGCCAGCCACGACGACAACCGACCTCGTAACCCTATAAATAGAACCCCCCGTCCTAAACCCTAACCCTAGCTCACCGTCGACCCCCCACGGACCCCCTTTCTTCCCCGACGAGCCTAAACCCTAACGCTAACTCCGGCGGACCCCAGCGCCACCTCCCCATCGACGATCACCTCCATCCACCACCACCATTCGATTCGCCACGACGAGCTGAGTCGAGCGCCACCCGAGCGCCACCGTCACAACGCCTCTAGCCGCCGTCAACACGCTCGAACCCCCCCCCCCGACGTCGGACACGTGAGTAACACTTTTAAACTGTGTCATGCGTGTCCCAAATCGACACACGTTGTTCATCCAGACACGACGACCCCAACCCTGTGCTCGGACACACGTTTTAGGACTCGTGCTTGTCGTGCTTGGCACTGATACAAGACTCGTGTTCATAAACTGTCAGGACACGAGGATACGAGAATGAAATTCGAATGGACTAACGGGTTCGGATTTGATTTTTCGGGTTTAAACCCATAACGTAAAAACCAACTTAAAACTAATGTTAACCCTTTACTCACAGACGAGCCCAAAGGCTCCTGTGGTCAGTGCGTGTGGTCTTAAACCCCCCCGTTCCCCTTGGCCGAGTTCGAGCCTTGGCTCTGTTATGTTTATTTTTATTTTCTTTTTATTTTATTTTCTTTGTTTTAATTTTATATATATATATATATATATATATATATATATATATGTGTGTGTGTGTGTGTGTGTGTGTGTGTATGTATATATATACTATTATATATATTATATTTACTGTCATTATATATATATATATATATATATATATATATATATATATATATATATATATATATATATATATATATATATATATATATATATATATATATATATATATATATGTATATGTATGTATACATAACTATTTAGCCCCTATAATTTACGTAATATTGTACATATGTTATACTTTGATATATGTAAATATACTTGTCATATTTATATGATTACTATGTATAATTTTACCTTGTTAAAATATTAATATTTACTTACTTTTACCTATTTGTATTTTTTTATTTTAATTGCTGCAACCATTTGGTGTCCAAGCCTATCATGGGTTTTTGGGCTCAAATGTGTTTTCACACATTCAAGACCTGTACAAGTCATATTGGACTTGATTCATGGCCTTGGGTCCTGTATTTGAACTCTGGTTCAAATTATGTACATGGACAAAATATGCAGATAATTAATTATTTAATTTCAGATTGTGTACCATGTTGTTTTTGAATTTCTAAAAATACTTTACTTACTGTTAAAATTCTGAAAAAAAATAGTATTTAGATACTATGTTAATTTAGCTAATTTAGCATAATTTTTACAGTATTTAATTTATAGTTTTGCCACTGTTTTGACATATGAAACCAGAACTCATTTTCTGGGTACTTATGAAAACTGATTTTTATAAAATACATGTACTGGTTAATAAATTCCAGAATAATTATAATAAATTTCTATAATTAACAAGGATCATTTTGGTACTTTATTTTATGTAAAATGGAGCTTTTTGTCTATCTTAAAAATTGTTAGATCATAGTGTACAGTTTGATTTAATTATGGCATAATTACGACTTGTAACTTTTTGTGTTATTTTGAGTTATAGCCGTATTGAACCTCACCCCACACTATTGTAAAGACCCTAGAAAGTTAGTTTGAGTATTGTGTCATTCCACATTGGTCTCCTATACTAAAGTCACTATTTGGCTAGGTGTCCAATCGGAAAATCGTGTTGCACCACTAGTGTCGTAGTGTTTAACTTAGTATAAAAACTAAGTTTATGTATTTATTTCTACAGTGACGAGTTACCAAGCATCTATAGCATTCTTGCTTTGCTAAAGGCAAGTACCTCTACAAACTTTACATATTGTTACATCTATGAACTATTATCAAACCATGTTAAATGCTGATCTTTGGGGTAGCAAGTTAAAATCTTCATATGTTGTATTTACCTTCAGTCACTATTATGCTTAGAATAGTCTTTATACATCTCTCATATGATTAGAATCTGGGTTATAGAGAAACTGATAGTAGATACGTGATCATACCCCCTTTATCGTACCGAGCAAAGTTTTATTTTACATGTTACTGCGCCGTAGGCCATTATCCCACATTTCTGTATGGAGGTACACATATGCTTGTACACTTGTACGTATGTACATTTTATTTACATGTGCCCCTGCACATTGTACACCTATTGACGATCACATACCTGCTACCATTTTAAACATTACATATACATCTGTCTCTATGACATATGTGTCCTTGCCATGATAGATTATGTGATGCCATATTTCCAGTTTATTCCTCTTATGTTCATTTTCATGTTTCATATGCTAGTTTGTTAGAATCAGTACTTGCTCCCGTCCTGACAGGATAACGTTGTAGGTATCCTTACTGAGGATGAGTTGCTCTGTGACCCTTATTATGGAGATACTGCCGAGGACCAGGCTTTGTCTTACGAGGATGTACCTGCGGGAAAACTCGTCTAGTTTGTGTAGTTGCTCGGGATATTTAGTGTAGTCATGTATTAGACTACGTATTTTGTATCTGGACCTGTATCCAGTTTTACATTTCGGACTTGTACTTGGACTCACTATCCTATGAGATGACTTTTGTGTTTGGAGCATTTATGACTCTTCTTTATATATAGAACTGTTAGCGCATTTTAGTCTTACCTTGTTATCTTTAGAATAACTTACTACGCTTTATCTCAAGCGTAGGCTGGACATGACTCGGCCCGGCCCAACAATTTGGGTAGCAGGTCGTGACATATTTTTAGTGGTGGCCCATGCAGTCCTGACTAATTTTTTTGGATACGTTATTGTACCAAGCTTGCCTGCAATTAGGAACTTAAGGTAATTAGACAACATTAGGAATGACGCATAGAGCACCTAGAGGAATACTAGGGTTACAACATAGGAAATACATCACATGCTTGCTATTATAATTAGATTTTCTTGTCTATGATTGTTTTACTTTAAAGAGTTCTTATAAGTCCTTTTTATTGTAATTAGATGGTGCTTACTCATTCATTCCAGTATGTCACACCTGAGAATGGCACACTCCCTATCCAGTCAGTTGACCAGTTGACCGATGCACCTCCACCTCCACCTACCATATTCCCCCACTCCACAAATCCACAAACCCAGATGCCTCCACCACCTTCTACATCACAGTCCCAGCAGGACCCGATACTTCCACCACCACCTATCACTATACCTACCCAGGTTTTCGTTACACTCGACGGAAACCAGCTGCTCACTCTGATCTAGGGGTTCCTAACGATCCATCAGGAACAGACCACCCTACTCCGCCAGAGCATGGAGCGTTCTGAGGAATGTATCATGGTCCCACCGCCTGTAGAGCTACGACAGAGAGCGGGGATGATCAAGAACTTCATGGGTCTGAACCCCAAGGAGTTCTCAGGGACTGAAGGCATAGTAGTAGCAGATGACTGGCTAGACTCGGTAGAGAGGAAGCTCCTTGGAGTTAGGATGCCGGATGACCTCCAGGTCGAGGCAGCAGGATTTCTGCTGATAGACTTAGTAGGAGTTGGTTCCGGAATGAGCTGCTATTCGCGAGAGGGAGGGCCACTTGGGATCAGTTCAAGACCCAGTTCAAGAAGAAATTCTTCTCGACCACCGCTAGGGTAGCCATGGGGCTACGATTCCAGAACATCCAGCAGGAGAAACGTTCTGTTGACGAGTATGCGACAGAGTTCAGTCACCTGAGCCATTTCGCTCCTAGTCTAGTTGCAGACCCTAGGAGATGACGCGTAGGTTTTGCCATTGTCTAGTTCCAGACATTGGCATTCTTATAGTGGCGAACGGTACGACTGACTACTACCAGAGCCTAGAGTTGGCCCGGAGCATCGAGGAGCATCTTCTGTCTAGCAAGAGGCCGGCTTCTGTACACCCTGAGTGACCGTCCAAGCGTCAGGCTTTCCACCCGAGAGCACCGACACCGCACCAGCAGACTTACCGTCCCCCTACACCACATCATCAGACCCCGCCAGTTAGAGCCCCGGGACCCCGACAGCAGCAGAAGGGAGCTGTGTGTTCATTCCGTAGAAGGCCAGAGCATGACTTCGCTATCTGCAGAAAGAGGTCAGGGCAGTGTTTAGTTTATGGGTCTGCCACCCATCAGCTTCGAAAATGCCCAGCAGCGAAGGGACCTAGAGGGCCGCTTCCGACTCAGCAGCAGAGGTTTGGGCAACATCTGCAGCAGCAGAAGGGACCCCAGGGGAAGGATTATAGTCTAGCTCTTGAGCCGGAGCCGGAGCAGGTGTCGGAGCCAGATTATTTGGCTGACGTCATCACAGGTCATATTTATTTGCATACTTTTCTAGCTCTATGCTTGTTTGATTCTGGTGCATCGCATAGCTTCCTGTCATTAGAGTTTTTGTATAAACACCACTTAGTAGCTATACCTACCGAGGAGATTAGTAGAGTAATGACGGGAGGCGGACCAGTGCCCATTAGAGCTATCTATAGATGCTCTATTACTATAGCCGGAAGAGAGTTCAGGGGACGATTCTTTGTGATGCTACTCCCCGGTTATGATATCATATTGGGGATGGACTGGCTTAGCTATGCCCATACAGCTATAGACTGTCATGAGGGTAGTATTCTGTTCAGTCCCCCAGGCACAACACCATTCAGTGTCAGAAGGACAGGGTCGAAGATCAGCCTAGAGCCAAAATGTTGTACAACAGTTGGGGAGATAGCACCGCCACAGCCAATCATGAGGGAGTTTCTGGATGTATTCCCAGAGGATATTCCAGGACTTCTGCCTGACAGAGATGTGGAGTTCACTATAGATTTAGTACCGGGTTCATCACCAGTATCCCGGGCTTGCTATAGAGTGAACCCCAAAGAGGCCGTAGAGATGAAAGAGCAGATTGATGACGTGTTGAAAAAGGGTTTCATTCGATCTAGTGCTTCTCCATAGGGTACGCCAATGCTTTTTGTGCCTAAGAAGGATGGTACAGTTCGGTTGTGTATTGACTACCAAGCGTTGAATGCCATCACCATTAAGAACAAATATCCTCTGCCCAGGATAGATGATTTGTTCGACCAGTTGAGTGGGAAAGTATTTTCCAGGATAGACTCGAGGTTCGGATACCACCAGGTGAAGGTCAGGGCAGCAGACATCCAGAAGACGGCGTTCAACACGAAGTACGGGCAGTATGAGTTTCTGGTGATGCCATTTGGTCTCACAAATGCGCCAGCTGTCTTTATGAATTTAATGAATAAGACATTTCACCAGTATCTGGATAAGTTCATCATAGTATTTATCGACGACATCCTGATATACTCGAAGACGTCGGAGGAGCACGTAGAGCACTTGCAGATAGTTTTGGGGATTCTGAGACAGGAGAGATTGTATGCCAAATTGTCGAAGTGTGAGTTCTTTTTAGACCGAGTGGAGTTTCTCGGCCATGTAGTTACTGGAGAGGGAATCTCGGTAGATCCCTGGAAGATTGCTGCAGTTGAGACGTGGAAGGCTCTGACGTCAGTTTCTGAGATCAGGAGCTTTCTGGGTTTAGCTGACTATTATAGGAAGTTCGTCCAGGACTTTGCTAGGATAGCTGAACCCATGACGAAGCTGACGCGGAAGGACGCAGAGTACATCTGGTCAGAGGACTGCCAGACAGCATTTGAGGAGCTGAAGAGGAGGCTGACGACCGCTCCATTTTTGACATTACCTTCAGGATCTGGAGGTTTCACCATATACAGCGATGCTTCGGGAAAAGGGCTAGGATGTATCCTACAGCAGCATGGGAAGTGATTGCTTATACATATAGGCAATTACAGACTCATGAGCGGAACTATCCTACCCATGACCTAGAGTTAGCTGTGGTGATCTTTGCACTCAAGTTATGAAAACATTACTTATACGGAGAGCGTGTGGAAATCTTTTCTGACCATAAGAGCTTGAAGTATGTCTTCACACAGAAAGAGCTGAACATGAGGCAAAGAAGATGGTTGGAGTTGATGAAGGACTTCAATATCGATTTACAGTATCACCCCGGGAAGGCAAATATGGTGGCGGATGCGCTGAGCAGGCATCCGATGGCATGGTATCTGATGATAGATCGACATTTACGGGAAGATTTGGAGAAGCTCGGTATCGAGATAGTTCGGCCAGGATCAGTGATACAGATGATGGCACTTGACATTCAATCAGGTTTGATGGAGCAGATCAGGGAGGCACAGTCTACAGATGAGAGCCTTCGTAGACTTCGAGCCCAGGCTTTAGCTGGATTGCTGGATGACTTCACCGTAGCAGAGGATGGATCCTTGAGGCATGGCAGCCGATTGTGCGTGCCAAAGGAAGAGCTGATAGAGGTAGTCTTGCAGGAGGCGTACCGATCGAGATATTCTATTCACCCTGGTGCTAACAAGGTGTACCGTGACTTGCGGGAACATCTTTGGTGGTACAGAATGAAGAGAGATGTATCACGTTTCATTTCAAGATGCCTAGTTTGACAGCAGGTCAAGACGGAGCGCCAGAGGCCAGCTAGTCTGTTGCAGCCGTTACCCATTCCCGAGTGGAAGTGGGGATACATTACGATGGACTTCATCTCAGGACTTCCTCGTTCCCAAGGAGGGAAGGATGCCATTTGGTTCATCGTGGATAGGCTGACGAAGTGTGCGTACTTCATACCCTTCAAGGTGGGGCTTTTCACCAAAAAGTTGGTAGAGCTATACATGCAACAGATAGTTCGCTTGCACGGAGTACCAATGAGCATCGTGTCGGACCAAGACAGTAGATTCACGTCCCACTACTGGAGGAGCTTGCAGGAGGAGTTGGGCAGTCGGCTCAAGTTCAGTACGGCGTACCACCCGCAGACAGATGGGCAGTTCGAGAGGACGATACAGACGCTGGAGGACATGCTCAGGACTTGTGTGCTGGACTTTGGCGGATCATGGGAGAGCCATCTGCACTTGGTAGAGTTTTTATACAACAACAGCTACCAAGCCAGCATCGGTATGTCTCCTTTCGAGGTACTATATGGACGACGATGCCGTACACTGCTCTTTTGGGATGATATCAGGGACAGAGTTATGCTTGGGCCAGAGATGATCACGGATGCAACAGAGACGGTCAGGATGATCAGCGACAGGCTCAGAGTAGCTCAGGACAGGCAGAAACACTGGGCCGATGTTGGTCGCAGACCGATGGAGTTCGCAGACGGTGATATGGTGCTAGTGAAGATATCACCTACTAGAAGGACGATCCGGTTCGGACGAGGAGGGAAGCTGAGCCCCAGATACATCGGGCCGTTCGAGATACTTGGCAGGATCGGAGAGGTAACTTACAGGGTTGCACTTCCACCCACCCTAGCAGGAGTTCACGATGTCTTTTACGTATCCCAACTGAGGAGATATGTTTCGGACCCCAGCCATGTGCTAGATCATTTAGAGTTGGAGATCGGACCGAGCCTTGCAGTTACTGAACAGCCCGTGGAGATATTCGACAGGAGGGAGAAGAGGCTGAGGAACAAGGTTATACCCTTAGTACGAGTAGCTTGGAGCCGTCACTCCCAAGGTGAATCTACTTGGAAGAGGGAGTCGGACATGAGGGAGAGATATCCATACTTGTTTGACCCAACCGCTGCGAAGGAACCACCCGTTCCCGCTTGATACCTTAGAGGTTAGTTTCGATCGTAGCCTTAGTCATTTATTGCATTGCTTGCTATGTTAGAAAATTGTAGGGTCTTCAATCCTTATGAATTTCGAGGACAGAATTTTTCAAGGAGGAAAGACTTGTCAGCCCATGTTTTTTGAAACTTTATTTAATTAGTTTCTAAGGACCTATTTAGCTTTAAAATAATTTATTATGATTTTTAGAATTTTTCTAGAATTTTTAAATAACTTTTAAATAGTTTTTAAATCAAATATATCAATTTACAATTAATTGAAATGTTTTGATATCACTTTGTAATAAATTAATTTGTTTTAATAGTAGTTTATAATTAATTAAATTGTTTTGATATCAGCTTGTAAATTATTATTTGCAAATCGATTAGGTTTAGGGTTTTGTGCAAGGCCCCAAACTCCAGGGGCCTTGCTGCAATTTGCCAGCACCTCCCCCTCCACGATCACTCTCTCTCCTCTCGCTCATCCACCCCCGACGACCCGGGCTGACCGACGACCGACCCCGATCTTTTCTGCCATTTTCGGCCACCCACGACGACAACCGACCTTGTAACCCTATAAATAGAACCCCTTCCCGTCCTAAACCAAAACCCTAGCTCACCGTCGACCCCCCACGGACCCCCTTTCTTCCTCGACGAGCCTAAACCCTAACGCTAACTCCGGCGGACCCCAGCGCCACCTCCCCATCGATGATCACCCCCATCCACCACTACCATTCATTTCGCCACGACAAGCTGAGTCGAGCGCCACCCGAGCGCCACCGTCACAACGCCTCTAGCCGCCGTCAGCACGCTCGAAACCCTCCCCCCTGACGCCGGACACGTGAGTAACACTTTTAAACTGTGTCGTGCGTGTCCCAAATCAACACACGTTGTTCGTCCAGACACGACGACCCCAACCCTATGCTCGGACACGCATTTTAGGACTCGTGCGTGTCGTGCTTGGCAGTGATACAAGACTCGTGTCCCTAAACTGTCAGGACACGAGGATAGAAGAATGAAATTCGAATGGACTAACGGGTTCGGATTTGATTTATCGGGTTTAAACCCATAACGTAAAAACCGACTTAAAACTAATGTTAACCCTTTACTCACAGACGAGCCCAAAGGCTCCTGAGGTTAGCGCGTGTGGTCTTAAACCCCCCCGTTCCCCTTGGCCGAGTTCGAGCCTTGGCTCTGTTATGTTTATTTTTATTTTCTTTTTATTTTCTTTTCTTTGTTTTAATTTTATATATATATATATATATATATATATATATATATATATATATATATATATATATATATATTTCCTTATATATATATATATATGTTATATATGTATATGTATGTATACATAACTATTTAGCCCCTATAATTTACGTAATATTGTACATATGTTATACTTTGATATATATAAATATACTTGTCATATTTATATGACTACTATGTATAATTTTACCTTGTTAAAATATTAATATTTATTTACTTTTACCTCTTTGTATTTTTGTATTTTAATTACTGCAACCATTTGGTGTCCAAGCCTAGCATGGGTTTTTGGGCTCAAATGTATTTTCACACATTCAAGACCTGTACAAGTCATATTGGACTTGATTCATGGCCTTGGGTCCTGTATTTGAACTCTGGTTCAAATTATGTACATGGACAAAATACGCAGATAATTAATTATTTAATTTCAGATTGTGTACCATACTGTTTTTGAATTTCTAAAAATACTTTACTTACTGTTAAAATTCTAGAAAAATAGTATTTAGATACTATGTTAATTTAGCTAATTTAGATAATTTAGCATAATTTTTACAGTATTTAATTTACAGTTTTGCCACTATTTTGACATATGAAACCAGAACTCATTTTCTGGGTGCTTATGAAAATTGATTTTTATAAAATACATGTACTGGTTAATAAATTCCAGAAAAATTATAATAAATTTTTATAATTAACAAGGATCATTCTGGTACTTTATTTTATGTAAAATGGAGCTTTTTGTCTATCTCAAAAATTGTTAGATCATAGTGTACAGTTTGATTTAATTATGGCATAATTACGACTTGTAACGTTTTGGGTTATTTTGAGTTATAGCCGTATTGAACCTCACCCCACACTAGTGTAAAGACCCTAAAAAGTTAGTTTGAGTATTGTGTCACCCCATATTGGTCTCCTATGCTAAAGTCACTATTTGGCTAGGTATCTAATCGGAAAATCGTGTTGCACCACTAGCGTCGTAGTGTTTAACTTAGTATAAAAACTAAGTTTATGTATTTATTTCTACAGTGACGAGTTACCAAGAATCTATATCATTTTTATCGCAGCTTGTTTTGCTAAAGGCAAGTGCCTCTACAAACTTTACATATTGTTACATCTATGAACTGTTATCAAACCATGTTAAATGCTGATCCTTGGGATAGCAAGTTAAAATCTTCACATGTTGTATTTACCTTCAGTCACTATCATTCTTAGAACAGTCTTTATACATCTCTCACATGATTAGAATCTGGGTTATGGAGAAACTGATAGTAGAGTACGTGATCATGCCCCTTTATCGTACCGAGCAAAGTTTTATTTTATATGTTACTGCACCGTAGGCCATTATCCCGCATTTCTGCATGGAGGTACACCTATGCTTGTACACTTGTACGTATGTACATCTCATTTACATGTGCCCCTGTATATTATACACCTATTGACGATCACGTACCTGCTACCGTTTTAAACCTTACATATACATCTATCTCTATGACATATGTGTCCTTGCCATGATAGATTATGTGATGCCATGTTTCCAGTTTATTTCTCTTATGTTCATTTCCATGTTTCATATGCTAGTTTGTTAGAATCAGTACTTGCTCCCGTCCTGACAGGATAACGTTGTAGGTATCCTTACTGAGGAGGAGTTGCTCTGTGACCCGTATTATGGAGATACTGCCGAGGACCAGGCTTTGTCTTACGAGGATGTACCTACGGGAAAACTCGTCTAGTTTGTGTAGTTGCTCGGGATATTTAGTATAGTCATGTACTAGACTACGTATTTTGTATCTGGACCTGTATCCAGTTTTATATTTCGGACTTGTACTTGGACTCACTATCCTATGAGATGACTTTTTTGTTTGGAGCAATTATGACTCTTCTTTATATATAGAACTGTTAGCGCATTTTAGTCTTACCTTGTTATCTTTAGAACAGCTTACTACGCTTTATCTCAAGCGTAGGCTGGACATAACTCGGCCCGGCCCAACAATTTGGGTAGCGGGTCGTGACAACGGCTCATCGACAATGTTAAAGAGCTACAGGCACAAGGTAAAATCTTTTCTATTTCAAATTTTTGATTTGTAATCTTCCGTGTTAAAGTTCAGGAGAATGGCCATTCTCCGTGTATAAAAATACGGGGAATGACATTCTCCGTGTTATTTGAAACGGAGAATGACCATTCTCTATCATTTTGACACTGGAAAGGTTATTATCCGTGTAAATTAAAACGGAGAATGCTATTCTTCGTGTTAAATTACACGGAGAATGAAATTTCAAGTGTCAAAACGCATGAGTATGACCATTTTCCGTGTACTTTAACACGGAGAATGCCATTCTCCGTGTAACTAACACGGAGAATGACATTCTCCGTGTAACTATCACGGAGAATGGTCGTTCTAGTGTTAAAACGCATGTGTATGTCCATTCTCCATGCAAATTAACACGGAGAATTCCATTCTCCGTCTTAAGTTACATGGAGAATGGTCATTCTCCGTATTAAATTACACGGAGAAAGGTCTTGCCCAGTGTTAAAACGTATGGGGATGACCATTCTCCGTATTAAATTACACGGAGAATGATTTTTTTCCTCTTTTTTATCACTACTAAAATATCATCAAATAGCGACGTAATGTAGCGACGGCAAGAAATTACGTCGCCAGTAGCGACATCTTTATAAACACGTCGCAAAACGTCGCTGACTAGCGACGTTCTGCGACAGGAGTATCCTACGTCGCTGAATAGCGACGTTCTGCGACATATTATTAGTATATGTCGCCATGGTTGCGACATTTAGCGACGTCAACACGTGACGTCGCTAAGTTATTTTACTTAGGGCACGCTGCTGCCTTCTTTTCCCCTCACTCTCACTCGAAAACCCAAAAATTTTAATTTTCTCCCCTACCCCCCCGGCGACTCCCTCCTCCTCTGTCAGTGCCCTCCCCCTCCGGCGACCCCCTCCCCCCCGGCGACTCCCTCCCCCTCCGGCGAGCTCCTCCTCCCCCAATCCGAGCTCCTCCTCCTCTTCCTCAGGTAAACCCTAACCTAACTCCTCTCCTTCTTCCTCCTCCTCTCCTACGGACACACACACACACACATACGGACACACACGGACACGGACACACACACACACACACACACACACAGAGACACAGACACAGACACAGACACAGACACAGACACAGACACAGACACACACATATACACACACGGACACACACGGACACTGACACACACACACACAGACACAGACACAGACACATACACACACACACAGACACAGATTTATTCCTAGTTTAAATGGTTTAAATTGTGATTTAAATGCTAGATTTGATTCCTAGACATGTTGTTAATCTATGTTAGTTGATATTTACATTGAGAATGGGTCGTTGCTGTGATATGGGATTCGAACATATATGGGTTGACTTTACATGACTGATACATGATACGTTTCAAGTTTTTCCTATGTCAATCCTGTTAATCTGATTCTAACTAATATTTTAAGTACTAATATTACTCCTACATGTGTATTAGCCTATGATAGATTGATCTTTACTTATTAAATTAAGTTTTATGATATGGGAATGGAATTTGGACTCGAGTTGGTTTCAATGGGTTGACTGATACTCATGAATCAGTTTTGATTGTCCCCTGAACTTCAATTCTAAATTTTTTTGATTTCTAATTGTTGTTCAGTTATCATTGGTTGTAACACATGTGTTAGTACCTGTTAATTCCTTTTTTTTTTATTTCTGATTAGGCTTGTGATTTGAGAATACGATATTGGACACGGGGTTCGATTTAAATTGGTTTGATGAAAACTCAGGAATTTGGTTTGCTGTTCTTCCTTGAACTAAATTGAACTGATTCCTTTTGATGAGTTATAATGATCCCCACATGTTCTAGTTTGTGTTTACTGCAGGATTGCTTAATTAGAATAGGCTATATGTTTGAGTATGAGAAATTGGACTGTGTGTTGGTTCTCGAAGACATGCAGGACTGGGAACTGATTTCCCTTCCTATTTTCCTGAGACGTATTCTCAGTTTCCTTGTTCACTGATTTCATGTTAGCTCACTGTTTCACATTCCAGTTATTAGCTCACTGAATTTTCTTTCCTTTGCAACTGTTAATATAATTCCAGATTTCTTAATGTTAGTTAGCTCACTGTTTGCATTGACACTTGAACACAAATGTCTGCCACTGTTTCCTTTAACATTCAGTAATATTCTTGACACATATATCACTTCACTGTGTTAAACCTGAGACTCTGATTTCCCTTTTTGTATATACTGTTTTCAAAAGAAATATAGATTTTATTTTCTTAAACTGTAAATAGGACTGAGATTGGTTTTCCTATTCCTGAGATAAATCCACTGAATGTGTCAACTGATTCCCTTGAATAACTGAAATTGAATTGACTGTTAACCAAGTGAATGGTTTAATTTCTATACCTGAGTTTTGTTCTTCCTAATGAGTTGAATGAATGTTTTAACATTGGGTTCCTGTAAACTATAAATTAGTAAGGATATATTAGATTTGACCTTGTTTGACCAAGGTTGACTATTTATTAGTTGGGATATGACTGAGAGGGTGACATGGTTGTCACATTAAGGGTCTTTGAGGAGGTGACATGTTGTGAAAAGATATATCCGTAAGAGAAGTATATATAAGGATATATTTTTTCACAACATGTCACCTTGTCAAAGACCCTTAATGTACCAACCATGTTACCGCGGTATTGGTATTGGGATACCAATAATGATAAGGTTAAGGGTACCAATAGCGATAAGGTAAAGGGTACCAACTTAAGGTATTGGTATCGGGATACCAATAGCGATAAGGTAAACGGTACCTTGGTAGGTAATGACTAGAAATAGGATATTTGACTTAGATTGGACTAAGAGTTGACAAAGTCAACTATAGGTCAACCCTTGACCTACTTTGACCTTGTTTGACTTTGTTTGACTTAGGTTGACCTTGTTTGACTTAGTACAACCTAGTTTGACCTAGATTGCATATTATTGTTATTAGTAACTGTCCGCTACTAATGTGTGTCCCTAATAAGACATAATATACGAATTTGTGCCTGTTGGATAATGTGTGTCCATCTTTGCAGAATTATTTCCAAATGGATATGAATTACTACTTACGGAATCGTTCATGGATGTACAATCGTCGTCCTGATGATATGTGTGGTGTGCGGGATGAATACATAGCGGGAGTAGAGCAGTTTCTGCAGTTTGCTAAGGCGTTCCCTCAGTACATGGACGACACCAAAATTAAGTGTCCGTGTGTGAAATGTCATAACGTGAAATATTATCCAGAAGTAGAAGTGACATATCATTTTTACTCGAGGGATTTCACGCCTAATTACTATCAGTGGACCGCACACGGAGAACTTGTGTCTTTAGCATCAGAGCCGGAGCCTTATGTTGAGCCATATATGCATGTGGGACCTAATTTTATTTTAGATAATCATGCATACGACGACAGGTGCGTGAACATGATTTTCGACGCTGCGGGGCCTAGTTTCGTTCATGATGCACCTGAGGAGGCACCGAACGCCGATGCTGCACAGTTCATGGAGTTGCTGAAGAATGCAAGGACTCCATTCTATCCTGGTTGTGAGGATCATTCACCGTTTGAGGTGGTTACAAGACTGTTGAGCATTAAGTCAGATTTTAACATGTCGCAAGAATGCTACAACCGAGTATTGGAGTTGATTATAGAGATCTTGCCGGCGGGTGCTAAGTTGCCTAAAGACTTCTACCGGTCTAAGAGGATGGTGAGATCGCTCTGGATGGGATACGAGAAAATCGATTCCTATCGCAATGGATGCATGCTGTACTACAAAGACGATAAGGACGTAGATGTGTGCAGATTTTGTGGTGCTGATCGCTATAAGACAACTAGTACAGAAAGGTCTACCGGTGCAAGAAGACCGACCGATTCAATGCACTACTTGCCTTTAACGCCGTGGTTGCAAAAATTATTTATGGTGAAAGAGAAGGCCGAAAATATGAGTTGGCACATGCAAGAACAGATTGAAGGAGTGTTGGATCACCCATCCGATGGAGAAACGTGGAAGCACTTTGACGAGTGTATCCTGATTTTTCTTCAGATCCGCGTAATGTCAGGTTGGGACTATCTTCTGACGATTTTACTCCTTTTGTTCTTTCGGGATCCCAGTATTCGTGCTGGCCTGTGATTGTCACTCCGTATAACCTACCGCCTTGGATGTACATGAAGACTCAGTACATGTTTCTAACCGTTATAATTCCTGGTCCGAATAATCCCAAGAGGAATATTGACGTGTACTTACAGCCTTTGATAGATGAGTTGAATCAGTTATGGGAAGTAGGCGCTAACACGTACGATGTTTCCAGGAAGCAAAATTTTCAGATGAAGGCAACCCTTATGTGGACCATCAACGACTTTCCGGCCTATGGAATGTTATCTGGATGGAGCACTCATGGCCGTCTCTCATGTCCATATTGTATGGACCGTAGTAAGGCTTTCTGCTTGAAACACGGAGGAAAACCGTGCTTCTTTGATTGTCATCGGCAATTTCTGCCAAAAGATCATCCGTTCAGAAGGAACATGAGTGCATTCCGTGCCGGCGTTGTAGAGAAGGGTGATCCACCGCCAAGGTGGTGCGGAGCCACGATATGAGAGGAGGTTAAAGATTTTCCAAGTGCTATCGAAGATCCTACAACTGGGTACAAGTGCGATGGATTTGGTAGAGATCATAACTGGACAAAGAGGAGCATATTCTGGGATCTGCCATACTGGAGTACCAATCTGATCAGACATAATCTTGATGTCATGCATATTGATAAGAATGTGTTTGATAACATAATTAATACTGTGATGGACGTAAAGGGAAAAACGAAAGACAATCCCAAGGCCAGGTTGGACTTAGAAGAACTATGCAAACGCCCTGCGTTGTATTTGATACAGCAGAATGAAAAACAGTTCTTGCCGAAGTCAATTTTCTTGCTGGACAAGGAGGATAAAGTGAGACTTTGTCGGTGGATCCAGGGCCTAAAATTTCCAGACGGATATGTGTCAAATCTGAGAAGATGTGTCGATCCGAAGGAAAATAAATTGACGGGTATGAAGAGCCACGATTGTCACATATTCATGGAGAGGTTAATTCCGATTGCATTTCGGGAATTCTTACCGCAGGCAGTTTGGGATCCATTGACGGAGCTTAGCATATTCTTCAGGGATCTTTGTTCTAAGAAATTGCTCGTTGATCATCTAGAAAAGCAAGAGAAGGACATTACGGTAACACTATGCAAGCTAGAGAGGGTGTTTCCTCCTGGATTCTTCGACTCTCTGGAGCATTTGCCGATTCATCTATCCTATGAGGCACGTGTTGGTGGACCCGTCGAATATTGATGGATGTACCCGTTCAAGCGATATTTGAATCACCTAAAAAGAAAGGTAAAAAATAAGGCACGGGTCGAGGGTTCTATTTGTGAAGCCTATGTTCTCGAGGAGATTACAAACTTTTATTCGATGTATTTCAAGTCTCATATTGCAACTAATAGAACGAGAGCTTCCAGAAATGACGAGGAAGATCATGAAAGTAATGATACAATACTGAAGGTATTCAATGATCCAGGAAAGCCATCGGGTAAAATAAAGAAAAGATATCTGAACGATGATGAGCTAAGGGCTGCTCAGGTGTATGTATTACTCAACTGCGACGAGAAGGAAGTAGAAAAACTGGAGGGGTAAGTAAATAATATGTCTACATTATTTTAATAGTGTTGAGAATGATACTATTACATTAATTGCACGATGTTGTTTTCAGCATATTTAATGATGATGTGAGGTCAGGTAGGCCACACATAACAGAAGAAGAACTAGAACAAGAAATGAGGCGTTATTTTCCATTATGGTTGAGTGCATATGTAAGACTTGAGAACTCTGTAATTACCTTTCTGTATATGCACTTGATTGAGAATGAGCTTAATTGCTTCTTTCGTGGTATTTAGGTCGATCGTCCATACGCAAGACTTGAGAATGAGTCTATTAGAACGCTAGCCAAGGGACCAATTTATGCTGCAAAAATATGGCCAAGCTACTGTGTTAATGGGTTTAGGTTCAAGTCAACAACTTGCCCGATCAGAGATAACTTTGTGGATCTCGACTCCACTAAAAATAGCTGTTTGTGTATCAGATCTTCGAACTACAAAGATGTTGATGCGGGCAACGATTTCTATGGCGTGCTACGGGAGATCGTGGAGCTGACATATAGTTATGGAATAGAGCCTGCTAAGATTGTGTTATTCGGGTGTGATTGGTTCGATCCGATTGAAGGTCAAGGTTGGAAAGTAGACAAGCACGGTCTTGTTGATATAAACTATCGGCGTCGATATCAAGCCTATGAACTATTTGTCCTATTAAGTCAGGCTTAGCTCGTGTACTTCACAAGTTATCCTAAACGGAAAACAACAAGGTCGGACTGGTGGGCAGTATACAAGACCAAAGCTAGAAATACCTTTGAGGTTGACGATATAGCTTATCAACAGGATGAACTACCTCTTGTAACAAATATTATAGAAGTGGACACGACGGAAGTTCCTTATTACACATCTAATTGTGTAGAAGAAGTAGAATTATCTGAAGAGGAAGATGCAGATGAAAGTGAAGATGTAGAGGAGGTAGAAGAAGAAGAAGATGAACTAAACGAACTAGATGAATTTTCAGAAGAGGATTAAAATCTGTGATGTCTATCATATAAATATGTATTTTTGTAATAATAAATCTGTGACACTTTAGTGACACTTTTATCTGTGACCATGATATTTTTCAAAAATCTGTGATGTCTATCATACAAATATGTATTTTTGTTTTATTGTCATATGTTATTATCAGGTATGACTAGACCAGGAGGACGACGCGGAGGATTTTATATTAGCCAGTCCCGTCAGCCTCGGGCTAGGGATGGAGAGGGCAGTTTTGTACCCTCATCCTCATCTCCGAGTACGCCATTGTACCGTTCTGTTCCCGGTCCATTACCGGGACAGGGCAGTTCCAGCAGGTTGCCGACTCCTCCCTCGTCGTCCAGCCTTCCTGATCCCTCGTCCAGCATCCCTGATCCCCCGTCCAGCATCCCTGATCCTCCGTCCAGCATTCCTCCTGTCGACGACTCTATGGGGGGAGCCGACGTCGAGCATATGGAGGACGGCGATCAGACTGATCCTGTCCAGGCAGGAGATGAGAGCGACCCTCCATGCGCTCCCCCAGACGAGACGCGTATGGAGATTTGGACGGACGGGCCTATGAAGTAAGTTAATTAATTAATATATATTTCTCAAATGATTATATGTACATATATATTCATGAAAAATTATTATTGTATAGATATCGGCCTTCTGTAGTACAGAGACAGCTGGGGACATTTCTGAGGCAGAACTATGGTGGGCCTTGGATTAACTACTCAGATGCTCCCGCAGATAGGAAGGCCTTTTGGTTCGCCCACTTCAAGGTAAAAAATTTATTTATTTTTAAATTTTAATAATCATTTGTGTATATTATACAACTTTTGTTTTTTACTTCTTGTAGAGGATCTATTTCTATCCACCACACCGGGCGGCGAGGATCGAGGGCCAATTTTCTGCCGTCGCAGCCAAGCTCATTCGTGATGCGATCGACGACCAGAAGCGTCGTGATCGCTCCGGACAGCCGATCCAGGGTTGGATTACGCCAGAGCAGTGGACTGCGATGAAGGCTAGATTCTGCGAGCGCAGGTACCAGGAGCGGTCTGAGAAGGCCAAGGTGGCGCGGTCGAGCACCGGTAAGTGGTGTGGTGGCTCCATTCCGATGACGGAGCATTTTCGTCGTCTGGTACGTTTCCTATGACGGACATTAATTTATATATAGTTCGATAGAATGTTTAATACTAATAATAGATAATATATTTTAACAGGTAAAAAAGGGTGAGGATCCGAACATGGTGACCGTCTTCATGGTCACCCATCGGAGGGCTGGGGAGTTCATTGACGAGAGGGCGACGCAGGCATATGTACGTTCTATTCTTTATATTAATTTACTATAATTTAGAAAATAGGAAAATAGATATCAATATAGACTTTAGCAAACACTTACACGTTAGCAAACATGTTCTAGGCCGAGTTTGTTCGGCTACAGGAGGAGGCGGCTGCTGCTGCTGCTGTTGCTAGTGCACAAGCAGAGGGAGGGGCTGGTACTTCCTCCCAGCCGTCTACAGCTCCATCGCCGGACGAGCTCTGGATGACCGCCGTTTGCGGTCTTCAGAAGGGTACGTACTACGGTACGGGATCCTACGACGCGTATTTGGCTTCGGAGTCATCCCGGGCCCCCTCTGTCAGTGCGCAGTCTCCGGCTACGCAGGCGTCGTCACGAGCTGAGGATGTTCGTCGTCAGATCGAGGAGCTGCGTCGCGAGTTGCAGCAGCAGATTTCTGATGCGGTGGAGCGACGATCCGACCCTCCGATCATCACCGGACGATTTGATGCGGTCGAGCGCAGTATACAGGAGCTGATGAGTCTGCATCAGGCTACAGCTGCCAGCTTGCAGACGCTCACCGAGTCTACGCAGCGCACAGAGCGTAGACAGGTCAAGCTGGAGGGATCGCAGAGGAGCATGTCTGCCTCACTTACTCAGTATACTGAGAGGGTGGTGAGTACCCTTGCTGCGCATGGTGAGCGACTGCGAGAGCTGGAGAAGATACGTCCTTCCGGTCCATCGACGACGCCGACTCCAGACATTCCACTGCCTCCTACTGCCCCTACGGTGCAGCTCACCCAGGAGCAGTATGACTACATTCTATCCCAGTTGTCCCAGTTGCGCGACAGGGGTCCGCAGTGATTTTATTGATTTTTTTATGACTTGTATGTATTGGCCCTATGGGCAAATTATTTATTGGTACACTGTTGTTTATACACTTGATAGGAGACTTTTTATCATCTTCCATTTTTATTTGACTCTATTGGATGTTTGTGAGGATGTGTGTCTGTGATATTTACTTTGCAGTGCCTCCTATTTTTATTGTGATATTTACTTTGTGATATCTGCGACGGAGATGACAAATATACCTACGCTGGGTTACAAGCGATGATCTGATATACAAAGGAGGTGCTGCCGAAATTTAAAAAAATATATTGTATATTTTTGTTATGATGTGCGTCTGTGTTTACAGTGAATGTGAAATGTAGTGTTCGGAACCATCAACAGTTTTCATTACTGTTATATGTGTTATCTTGGATAGAAATAGCAACAGTTCAGGGTGCACTTCTGAGAGCTTCATTTTCACGTCCTTCACTTTCTCGGGATGTCGTAAAGGTTCCCGAGAAGGTGAAGGACATGAAGAGGAAGCTCTGAGAAGTGCACCATGAACTGTTGCTCTTTCTATCCAAGATAAAACATAGAACAGTAAGCGAAACTGTCGATGGTTCGAACACTGCACTTCACACACACTGTAAACACAGACACAAAACATAACAAAAATATCAATTATATTTTTTTAAATTCTTTTTTATAATATCTGCGACGTATAGCGACGTTCTGCGACGTAGTGCGACGGAACGTAGACGTCGCTATACGTCGCTAAATAGCGACGTAACGTCGCTAGACGTCACTAATATACTGACGTGGGCTGAGGGTGTACGTCGCTAAATCTGTCGGTAGGCGTCGCTAAGTTGCCCGCATGGCTGCCATGCCATGTTATCATATATAAAGTTTACAGCGTCACAAGTGGTCGCTTTACGTCGTAATTTTGGCGACGTAGTGATACGTCGCTATCTGTCGCTAATTTTGCGACATCTAGCGACAATTAACTCCGCGTCGCAAATAGCGATGTTCGGCGACTAAAGTGTCATCTGCGACTTGCCTATAAGCGACGTCCGGTTTTCGTCGCTAAATACGTCGCAAATTGGTTTTAGCGACGTATTTTCCTTATTTAGCGACGTCTCCTGACGTCGCTAAAATGGTTTATTTTAGTAGTGTATTGACATTTTCTTTTTCATTGATTTTCTTTCATATCAGTGCAAATAACAGAGCACCTCAAAGAAGCAAATAAAAGGCTCATTAAGGAGAAAAACGATCTTCAAGGAAAATTTGAATTTTTTAATAAAGAATCCATTGAAAAGGATTCAAAAATTGCTGATCTTCAAGCCATAATTGCAGTATTGCAGCTTAAAGAGCCTCAACAAGCTGCTGAATAACAACCTGCTGAACCTCATGATCCAGCAGTTACAAAAAAAGAGAAAGGCAGCAGCAAAAGAGGTTGCCAAAACCATCATCAGTATTAGCCGATGATGATTTTACTCCATTGGGTAAGAAAACATTAATGGAGGCTAATAAAAACGGAAGATTAATGCTGATCCGAAAGAAAAAACTCAGCCTATAACGAAAGGAAAGAATAAGAAGGCTGATGCGAAAGTCGAAAAAGATGACAAGATTGCTCAACTAATAAAGAATGGTGATATGCTAAAGACATGCAAGGACCTAAGACTTTGGAATGATGCAGATGAAGAGCTGCATAAGCTTTACAAGAAAATCGTATTCCCAAATAAGAACACTCCACAGTATGTATTCTGAACTCTTTTTTTTCTAGTCTTTTTCACAATTATTTATGACAAATTACTATTAATTTAATTTAAATAAATTTATGTGCAGTAATGTTGTATACACGGCTAGCAAAGATCAATATGGAGTTACTATCATCCTGACAGCAATAGACTTACAAGACATCTTCAATTATCAAGACATTGAAGCTGGAATACTCAATGTATTGATAAACAAGATGAAACAAATTCAAGACAGGAATAGAAGGGGAGAACAGTCAAGTTCACATGAGGTGCAATATAAGTGGGCTGCATTCATGATGCCCCACACATTGTAAGAATAAAAAAAATCCCTATTCATGTGTACACCGATGAAAGTAACTCATGATATTGTATTTTATTTTTGACAAACAGTCTATCATTCAACAAGCTCATGAAAAAGACGCAACCGCCGGCGCCCTTACCAATTTCAAAACATATTTAGAAAACTTCATCTTGGATTTACAGGAAGACATAGAGTGGATATTCATTCCACTGTTTAATCAATCCAGCAAACACTACACGCTGCTCACATTCAACTTGAGCTCCTACGTGTGGGCACACTACAACTCCTTGGTGCCCAACACGTACGACAAGGGCAAGGAAGATGCAGAATACGTGAGGACGGTTTTGGAGCCTATTGTCAGGAGAAAAGTTGAGAAGATGAGGAGAAGTTGTAAGGCTATGGTGGAGTACGATAGCACACATACGATTTTTCATACAAACTGTCCACAACAGAAAGCATCCAACTGACTCTTGTACACGGCATACTTTATGAAGTGCTTGATGAATTCTCCCTTCATAGTACCAACAAAAGGAAATGATGATGAAATTCACAAGAAAATTACAACGGTTAGGTTGAAATGGGCTAAGAGGTTGCTTCAAAGTAAAAATGTATCAGCTGAAACCATTATGAAAGTTACATCATAAATGGGCTAATAACTTCTTTTTATTGTTATATTTGACTTTTATTCTTCTGTGTATGCGTCTTTTGTTACATCTTCTGTCTTTTACATTGTTTTATATATATCATTTTTGAATAGGCGTATGCGTCTTTTGTTACATCTTCTCTGTCTTTTACATTGTTCTATATATCATTTTTGAATGGTCAGTCCCAATGTTAATTTGAAACGGAGAATGACCATTCTTCGTGTTAAATTACACGGAGAATACCATTCCCAATGTTCAAACGAATGAGAATGCTATTCTCCGTGTTAATTTACACGGAGAATTCCATTCTCCGTTTATAAAAACACGAAAAATACTATTCTCCGTGTTAAATTAAACGAAGAATGACATTCTCAGTATTAAAATGAATGAGAATGAAATTCTTCGGGTTAATATAAAACAGAGAATGCCATTCTCAGTGTTAAAACGAATGAGAATGCTATTCTTCGTGTCTTTAGAAACGGAGAATGTCATTCTCCGTGTTAATCTAATACGGAGAATGAAATTCTCCGTATTAAAATGCATGAGAATGTTCATTCTCCGTGTAATTTAAAACGGAGAATGTCATTTTCCGTTTATGAAAACACGGAGAATGCCATTCTCCATTTTATATTATACGGAGAATAGCATTCCCAGTGTTATAACGTACGAGAATGTTCATTCTTCGTGTAATTTAAAACGGATAATAACATTCTCCGTGTTAATTTACACAGAGAATGACATTCTTAGTGTTAAAACGAGTGAGAATGCTATTCTCCGTGTAATTTGAAACGGAGAATGTCATTTTCCGTCTTGAATTAAACGGAGAATGATATTCCACGTGTTAAACACATGAGAATGCCATTCTCCGTGTAATTTTAAATAGAGAATACTATTCTCCGTGTAATTTAAAACGGAGAATGCTATTTTTTGTGTTAAATTACACGGAGAATGGCCATTCCCGGTGTTAAAATGCATGAAATGACCAATCTCCGTGTTAAATTACACGGAGAATGCCATTCTCTGAATATAAAAACACGGAGAATGTCATTCTCCTTTTTTTTTAAATTTTCCTTGTTAATTTACACCGATAATGATATTCTCAGTGTTAAAATGCATAAAAATGACTATTTCCAGTATAATTTAAGTGTAATTTAAAACGCATGAGAATGCCCAATATCTGCTTTATATTACACGCAACGGACCTATTAAATGAAGAGTTTACGGCATGGCATCCACCTGTAACAACTCTTAAATGCCACCTTCTTTATTGGGAGAAGTTGAGGAGTTTGCGGCATGGCATCAACCTGTAACGAACCTATTAAATAAGATTTATTATGCTGACTATTAGGTTCATCTGCATTTATTGGACAGTATATCCTATAGAAAGGGATTTCTTGAGGAGCAAACTCCATCATCTTCATAGCATTCCCATTATGCACGACCCTGACTTAGCTTTAAGAGGAGAATGGCCAGGCATCAGTTGGCTGTTGGTTGTGGATTTCTTCGTTCAAAGTAGTTATGTCCTTATAGAAGAAACATAGTAGTGAATCTCGAGATACATTGGAACACCTTGTTCGAACCTGAACAACATCTTGGCAGTCCTTGTGCTTCGTCGAAAAGTTGGGGTGTTATGCTATGCCCTTCTCAGTAATGGTCTAGCATTCCCTTATGCTGGCAGAGCCACAGCTATGCCAGAAGAGTCACAGGTTGTGTTCTGCTCATTCGGGCATTCGGGGTTGCGCATACAAGAAAGGAGGAATACGCTTCGATGGAGATCAATCTTCTAGTATGCGCACCAAGAAGAATAAGGGTTGCGCTTCTGTTAAGATTAACTCCATTCTAGACTTCTTTAGGCCTTTCTGAATTTGTAATAGATGCTTTCTATAAGAACAATATGAGTCTTTGTAATAGATCCTTTGTAGAAGAATAATATGAGTCTTTCTGAATCTGTAATAGATCCTTTGTAGACATATTGATAAAAGAACTTCTTTCTATAACTTCTGTTTGAATTTCATTTTTCTCTGTCTGTATATTTTGTAACATCTGCGATGTCTTCTATAATAAAATCACGGAGAATATGGCATTCTCAGTGTTAAAACACATGAGAATGTTCATTCTCCGTATTAAATTACATGGAGAATGTTCATTCTCCGTGTTAATCTAACACGGAGAATGACATTCTCTGTTTTAATTACACTGATAATGACATTCTTCGTTTACTTAACCACGGAGAATGTCATTCTTCGTGTTGAATTAAACGGAGAATGTCATTCACAGTGTTAAAACACATAAGAATTTTCATTCTCCGTGTAAGTTAAAACGGAGAGTAGCATTCCACGTGTTAAAACGAATGAGAATGCTATTCTCCGTGTAATTTGAAACAGGGAATTCCATTCTCCGTGTTAATCTAACACGGAGAATGGAATTCCCAGTGTTAAAACGAATGAGAATGCTATTCTTCGTGTAATTTGAAACAGAGAATCTCATTCTCCGTCTTGAATTACACGGAGAATAGCATTCCCTGTGTTAAAAAGAATGAGAATGCTATTCTCTGTGTAATTTGAAACGGAGAATTTCATTCTCCGTATTAATCTAACACGGAGAATGGTAATCTAAGTGTTAAAATGCATGGAAATGTTCATTCTCCATGTAATTTAAAACGGAGAATGGCATTCTCCGTGTCTAACTACACGGAGAATGGAATTCTCATTGTTAGAATGAATGAGAATGCTATTCTCCGTGTAATGTGAAACGAAGAATGTCATTCTCCGTGTAAAATTACACGAAGAATTGCCATTATGCAGTCAAAAAACTGTGAAATATTATATATAACAGACTTCAAAATAGCACCATTGATATCAAAAATGTAAGAAATGTTTTCCAAAAATAATTATATAAAAGAAAGAAGGGCTGAATATATATTAACAAGGGGGCGCTGCCCCCTCGACCCCCGTAGAAGGCCGTGGAGGGAGAGGGCAAGTGGTGCGATTGTGATTACCTAATTCAAGGCAATTCTGGCACCTCATCTTCCTCTTCTCTTTTTCCTTGTTCTCATATTTGCTCTTATAACGGTCTGCCTTTGGACGGTCGGGGCCCTATTTCGGAACAGGTGGTAGAACCAAGTCAGTTGGATTATTTTCAAACTATTTTTCATAATTTGGAACTGGACGGATTGTACATGAATATAGCTTCTTGTAGAAATCTGATGTCCAATACTGCTCCACAAAATCGTAAACTGATTTGCCCGAACCAAATCTGCTGCATTGGATTGCATAGCTACATGGGAATCCATATACCTTCTGTCACGACCCGCACCCTTGGTAGGGGCACAAGTGCGTAACAGCGCCCAGCCTACTCCGTAAAACCGACGTAGAACGCTGTAGGTATGCTAGCTGACAAACAGTATATAATAACATGTCATCTCTGCACGGAGGATATAATATGAAATACTAATAAATTCAATCACAATCTAGTAGGAAGAATCATGGCACGAAATTAAGATAGATATAAATTACAAAGTGCAATATCCAGCTCAACAGGGAGAAAGAGAGTTACAAAGTAATATAGCTATACAAATGCTAATATCATAAGCATAAGTAGCAAGCTGCAGA
Source organism: Iris pallida (assembly GCA_029216955.1). Taxonomy (NCBI): domain Eukaryota; kingdom Viridiplantae; phylum Streptophyta; class Magnoliopsida; order Asparagales; family Iridaceae; genus Iris; species Iris pallida. The sequence continues at coordinate 2,089,692 of JANAVB010007196.1, read as the reverse complement.
TAAGGTCCAGTCCAAAATCTACTCTAACTAAACTATAGCTAGAGGCTCGTCGGGCGGAGCTAAGCCCTGCTGAACCAAGGTCTCCAAGTCTATGTCCACTACGTCCTTCGGACCATAGTAGGTACAACAATCCTCCTCACCATCATCTGTAATATTTTGTCAACATATCCAGTCAGGATGGAACGAGCACACTCAACTAACAACAGTTCATAAGATATGACAAAAGCTACAAGACTGTAAATAGAGAGTATATACAAGAAATTATGAAATGTACATGTGAGTATCATGGCAAGGTAAGCTGTAAATCTAGAGCTAGAATAAGGCAAGTAAAACTGATCATGGCATGTACAAGAATCAAGAATCATCTATCTAAGTGTGTGAGTAATAGTTACAACATGTGGCCGGCTTGGGAACTTGTACAATAGTAACAGGCCTGGCTAATCATACGTAGAATGTATGATCAACACTCACAATCAATCGATATATAATGGGTGCACAATAGGAATTGACCACATATCTATACTAATACTTCCCGCCCCCGACTGGTAGAGTAGATCCAAGCAAGACACATTACGACACGGGATTCTGCGAGAAGGGAGCAAGTCTCCTCGAGAATCGGTGTTCATATACTGCACAGGAACTACAAGGGGCTTGCACAAGATATACCAAGATAACAAGGAATAACATCTCCTGTCGGGATCCATGAATACCAATTCTCGTGACCAATGTGTCAAGAACAAGTATATCTACTCTAAATACATGAATTATAACAGTTATCGTAAATTAAAAAAATTATCAGAGAATGTACTCGCCTGTGATGTGATGGATAAGTCGACTGAGTCCAAGAACAGTGCCTCGAGGACCTATAGATGGAATACTGTATCAATATAATGGTTTGGAAGTAAAATCAAGTCATACTAAGTCAAACTAGGTCAAGACACGCAAACTAAGTCAAACTAGGTCAAACAAAGTCAACTTGATTATACAGAGTCAATCTAAGTCATAATAGGCCTAACAAAGTCAAACTAGGTCAAGGTAAGTCAAACAAAGTCAAACAAGGTCGATTTAAGTCAAATGTTGACTTATAGTTGACTTTTGGTCAACTGGTCAACCCTAGGTCAACTCTAGGTGTAAAACCCCTGAATTTTTTTTGGATTTTTTTTTATTTTATTAATTGCCTTAAATATGATTTTATGGAAATTTTTATATTTGTTATTTTTAAATTATTAATCGATTTCATGTTTAGCATTTATTTATTTATTTATTTAATTAGCTTGCTTTTTAAAGGAACTAAAGTAAATATTGTTGTAAATAATAATAGTAGTATTAATGCTCTATTATTTTGTTATTACCAATATAACTATAATTATCAATTTTATTATTTATTTTTATATTTATCATTATTATCATTATAATAATCATTATTTTATTGTTATAATTTGTTTATTTATCCCTTTGAAATAAAAACTTTTTGTACAATTATAAAGGTACAGTATTTACAAAGTCTAGAAATTTTGGTAATATTTGTGTATATTTTTATAGAATTTTGGGTACAATTTTTTTATACCTTTAAAATGAGATATATATATATATATATATATATATATATATATATATATATATATATATATATATATATATATATATATATATATATATATATATATATATATATATATATATATATATACCCGACCCCACACCCAGCAGAGGGCGGGCCAGGCTGCCTTGTTAAAATCTTTTGTAAAAAAAAAAAAGAAAAAGAAAAAGAAAAAAAAAGAATTGGATGAACACTGTTCATCCTCATCCAGAACTGAGCTCGTGCGCGAGCTTACTCGATGGATAGAAATCCAAATTTTTTGAAACTCCCTCAAATCTATACGAAATCTTTTCAAAAACTTTTTGTGCAATCCTAGTATGATTCTCAACAGGATTACACTAAATCTGGGAGTACTTAAATTCAAACGGATTGAAATAAAATTTCTCAAATATATGGCTATATAACCACCCGAGAGACTCCACCCCAACCCTCTCTCCTCGACTTCGAATCTCTGGAAGGCTCGTCGCCACCCCCTGACCCACGCACGCCTGCGCGTATCCCAGATGAACTTCCTGGACCGCCACCACCCTGCGAAGCCGCGAGATCGACCGCGAAAGCGGAGTAGCCCGACGAAGCCAAACGACAGCAGCTGCTGCTAGACCCCGACTTCGCGCCCAACTCCCACGACGCACGTTCCACAGTTTCACGTTCCGTCTTCTCAGGTATGAAGACGAACTATATGGCTATATGTCTCTTCAAACGTTTTGATTTTAAACGATTTATACTGTCCCAGAAATCGAAGCCAAAACTGGCATTCGATTAGTCAAGAACCAAACAGATTTCGTAATTAAACCCTCCACTTTGGAAGGTAAGAACTCGCCAATCCAAGAACAGATTCTGAAACCTATCTAAAAACTTTTTGTTTACAACATATAGGTCTTCTATTTCCTTTTTATAGTTCTCAGTTTTATTGAGTGAGTTAATAGATATCGAATTGTAAATTTCGCAAAAAACCTATAACTACTGCTTTCAAAAATCATAAAATCTTCCCGATATGACGTGCGTTTTGCCAAACCGGACGACGTGGTTGCGCACTATATGCATCGAAAGATGCGTATGAATGTTGCCGACGTATGGGAACTGACGGAACTCAGTTTCGTCGCGTGTGCGCGACGAAATCAACGCGTATCCGTCAAGATACCCCCGTATCGACGTTTTGCAAACTTGGCCCTAACTTTGTGCACATTCGTCAAATCGAGACGAAACTTGCGCCAACAGGTCCGAATCGAAATTCTGGTCCTGCATGCCAAGTTTGGTCCGATTCTGAGAAGGTTGATCGGAACGCCAAAATTGGCGGGCCCGCGACCCGATCCAACGGGCGATTTTGTGCACGGCTCATCGGAATCCAAAATTGGACATACCATTGAGTTCGTCTCCTCAAACTGAATCCGTAGACATGTAATTTGATGACCTTAGAGACCATAGACTTTGGCACGCGTTTCGGTGCAAAGCGGGTCCAACGGCGGACATCGTTTTGATCCGAAATTACGATTTTGTCCCTGTTCCAGAATTGGACTTTTGGACAGGCATTTCCCAGGTATATCTTCTTTACCGAGATCATTTTTGATGTTTGTTTCAGCGTCTGGAGTCATCTGTGATTTGTGAGTTTTGGTACTAACACTTGTTACTCTTGGATTGCCCTTCTCGCACCGCAGGCAAGTATACCTTGCTATGATTTCTGATTATGCATATTTATTTCAGTATGTTTACTTATTTATTTTCTATTCATTTGTTTAAACTACACGTCCAAGTCACACTTGGGTGCAAGCGACTATATTAGTCGTTCTTTTCGTTTCTTTTCTTTATTTATGCATATCTACCTAGAGTTAAGAGACGACCTCATGTGTATGAAGTATCCTATACTTTATTGGCCCTGACACTTGTGTATCACGAGTCACGAGTCTCATGTAGATCTCGGACGTACGTATCGACTGGCCATCGATGCGCACATGCCGAACGATAGGCAATAACTGCTAATAGTTATGGTTGTCTAGAAGACTTAGCAGTTATTACGAATGACGTGATGTGGATACAGCACGTGTAGTGCATGGGGTGGGAGGAGACAGTTATTAGGCACAGGGGCTTTCACTTATTTACTTTTCTCTAGATGCCCTTAGTGACTCAGTCGAGTGCTAATGGGCCGTGCATTTACTTTTCTCTAGCTGCTGTTAGTGACTCACCCAAGAGCTAGTGGCCGTGCATTTATTTTTCTCTAGACGCCCCTTAGTTCTCGCTCGAGTGCTAATGGGCCGTGCATTTACTTTTCTCTAGACGCCACTAGTGCCTTGGTTGAAACGCTAACGCGCCGTGTTTCTAGCTTAGGATGGCCCCTGTGTGGAACGTTATCTTCTAATTACATTTTCACATAGACGGTTAGGTAGCCCAGTTGTTGTTTATATTTCAGTTATTATAGCATGTTTTTCTGTATCTTGTTACGTCCCTCTGAGGACATGGTGATCTCTCCAGGATTAGACGAGCAGGACTATCCCGAGGAGTACGGTGCAGCATTGGATCCATCATACATCGGTGACGAGGCATCTCCTGCTCATACTTAGTTTTTACTCTTTATATTCTGCGACCATGTCTTGGACATCTTTTACATTTCCTTTCTTGCTATTTGAGGAGGTTGGACTCCATTTTATTTGAGACTATTTTCATAGCTGTTTGGAGTGGGTATGTCCACCCGGCTATATTTTGACATCATCATTTATCTTATTTAGTAGACTTTATTATATTCTCTACGTTGAGCTGTGGATGAGGTTTAGTTATATTATTGTGGTTTATCATGTGTTATTACTACAGCTTATGTACCAATACGAAGATTACCACATATTGGTGTATTCTTCGTATAAGTATAGCTGGCATGTACGTATTCCTAGTCCTACGTATTTTGGGACTGGGGCGTTACATGTTTTTGTGGTGGCCCATGCAGGTCAAGATAAATTGTTTGGTTACTTTACCGTACCAAGCAAGCCTGCATATAGGAATAGAGTTTAGGAATCTCATCCATATGCTAAATCGCCTTCTTTGATTTCAAATTTCGGATTCTCGATTTACTGCTTGTCTTGCATCTAGCTTGATCTCGTTCTAACGTAATCTCTGTTTTCGTGCCAATAGGATGAATCTTCGTAGTGGTCGCTCTACTCCCCTTGCCATTACTAACGGGAACCCTACTGCTCAAGAAGGACCAGTGGGTCAGCCACCCCTGTCCACTACCACTCCAGCACCATTCGGACTGCAGCCTGTGATGACACCACCCACTACTCAACAGCAAGCCCCGGAGCCCCAAGTGGGACAGACAGGCCCCAAAAACCCTATATCTCAAGAAGAGTACCTGCCACCCCCGCCAACCTATCCACCTCAGTTCCCACCACAGTATCCACCATCATATCCACCACATCAGCCTCCACAGATTCCACCACCATATCCACCATCATGTCCACCACACCAGCCTCCACAGTATCCACCATCATATACACCACATCAGCCTCCACAGATTCTACCACCATATGCACCATCATGTCCACCACACCAGCCTCCGCAGTATCCACCATCATATCCACCTGTGAAATCCTGTTTCAAAAGTTTTCTAATAATTAATGTTTAGAAATTTTTGATTAATAAAAATGTTTTCATGAAATTAGTTAATTTTAGAAATTTTGTTTAAAATTGATTTTTGTCAAAAAAGAGAATAATTTATTGGTTAAAAAAAATGTTTTTTTTTAAAATTAAATAAAGGATTTTTTTTTATAACAATGGGTTAATACTAATATTTGGGCTAAAAGTTTTAGTTGGGTTTTTTTTTTAGTTGGGCTTAAAAACCCATAAATTGGAGATTAATATAGAAATAGACATTATTTTGGTATCATCAGTAAGTGTAGGTGCACCATTTATTTGGTATTTAATGTATTCTTCTCTTTCTTGTCCTAACCATGAGTTGGTTTCATTTAACCAACGATGGAGTCTCTTCTTCTCTCCAACGTATGCGACCGAGCATTCCGTAACCGTCGACATGGCCCTTCGAGTTCTCACTCCGGTAACCCCCATTTCTCCTCTCCTATATAAACTACCCTCATCCATCCTTCTCCATCACAAATTACTCCAAGTCTGTGCCCTAATTCCCAAATCCCGGCGAACCCGAGCCGAGCACCCCTACCGGAGCCCGCCGCTGTACAGGGCCGATCGACCCCAGGCCGGCGCCCCCTTTTCCGCCGCCGCTCCCTGGCCGGCGCCCGACCCTCCGACGACCCGCTGACCGCCGGTGTTTGCCCCGGTGGCCGCCCCTGTCCGACTCGAGCGCTTCGGTTCGCTGCTGGACGATTTCTCTTCGGGTTTCGTTTCCGAAACAGTGACGTTCCGTTTCGGGTTTCATTTCGGTTCCACGTTGATGTTTGGGTAACCTCTAATCCTATAATTTTCCTATATTATTCGTAGTCAATGATGAAATCTGGTCCTACAAATTCCTTCTGGAATTTGATTTCGGTAACGTAGAAACTACGTTACTATATCGATTTTTCCGAAATCTATGGGAAAATCATTTTTATCGCTGATTGTAAATTCTGGATTTTTTAGACAGAACATTAGTTCTATGTTTTGGAAATTCTAGGGATGTTCGAGAACCCTTTTCTAAAGTGTTCGGCATTCTTAGTTTTCCGAGAATTTGCGACATGATTCGGAATTTATATTTTTGATTTTGTGGTTTGATTCTAATGGTTCTAAAGGTTCTGTTAGTCTTAAGTTTATGGTTCTGTTGGTTATGGGACAATTGGTTAAAATTTGAGAATGGTTTTTTTTATGGGATTAAGGTGCTGAGGGAATTTTCCAGTAACTTCGGAATTTCCGAAATGGGTTTCAGAAATTGCGTGAATGCTGGATTTAGCTCTGGAAAAAATACTATTTCTGTGGTAAATAAAAAATTGGAGTTTTTGGAGTTATTTTGCAGGTTTTTACGGTGCATTCCCAGTTTTTGGGTTGACCAAAAATAGAGGAGATGCTGCTGAAAATTTTGCAAATTAATAGAAATGATTTTTAAATGATTTTTTGAAATAAAAATATAATATTTTTGGGCGACGACCTAACGGTCACTGGGCCCCAGCGAAATACAAACGCACCGGTTCGACCGGACGTTGAGGCAGAGTAGCTAAACGAGAAGACTGGACCAGAGTCTGAGACTCACAATGTTTTTATAATTTAAATTAGAAATTATAGTTTTATAGTTATTTAATTTTGAGGCTAACCATTTTTCATCTTATTTAAATTCATGTAAATCGGGTTGTAAGGGCATAAGCCCAATTACTTATTCGTGCTGGAAGAATGTAATAATTAGATTTTATTTTATTATTTTCTGGATGTATTAGTATAATGCAAATGTTAGAATAACTATAGATAATAAATATATATATATTAGTTGATTAATTAGTGATTTTTCTCAGTTATTAAATAAATATTAATTTTATGTACAAAATGCAAGTTTTAATGATAAATTGCAATTTTTCCAAAAAGAAAAGTTTTACGTTGATGTTTTCTTGTAAATAGTAAACCAATTGATAATTGTAATAAAATTTATTAGGAAAGATAATAGAGATTGTAATTAAGCACACTTAGTTGGTTTGAAACAGTTTGATAAATATAGATGCTCCATTTGTAGGATTACGAAGGCGTAACTAGCATCTTTTCGGAACCACCATCGAAGTCCAGTTTTAATCAAGGCAAGTACGGTTGTGTTTAATTGCAGTTTAATTAATATTAGAATTTTGCTTGTTAAATACACAACTGTTACACGTACTCTCTCCTAGAGTAATATTGAATCATTGCATCGGGATAATGGGGAGTAGCGTAGTTATCTATGATCAAAGCCAAATAGTTAATGAATGTGCGAGCTTACCCCTCTTCACACGGGGTTAGGCCGGACCGTATCAATAGGATACAATTGAATCATCCTAAACCGGTCATAGATACTGCTTACTCAAATCACAATTGTTTTATAGTTGGAAATCATTGTTTCAAAATTATTTAATATTGCAAGTTTCTATTCATTATGCAAATTGTTATTTTTCATAATTGTACTTGCTCCTTTGCTGACTGGATCCCCCACACCCAATAGGTTCTGTTGATGACTCAGAGCTACTGATTAGTAGTTACTACGACCCGGAGCTGTACCCTGCTGTGCTCCCAGATGAGGTTCCCGGAGATGATGTTGATACTTCTGCTTAGATGGTGTTCTAGTTTATCTTTACTTAAAATAAATGTTATGTTAAAGTTGTGGTTTTATCAGAACTCTTTTGTAATGGACAAGTTTATATTATCGTTTAAATAGAAGTTGTGGAAAATGTTAATTCCAAATGATGTTGTTGATTACCTGCAATATGGATTACAGCTTACTGCCGCCGTCTCATCAACGGCGCAGGCTGGGCATGATCCGAGTCGACCCAAGAAATTGGGATCGGGTCGTGACATGTTTTTAGTGGTGGCCCATGCAGGTCTTTAATCAACGACTTAGGAAAACTTAGAAACAATTAGGAACACTAGAACATCAAATTGCCACAACTTAGGACTGATATTTTTTATATTTTTATTATAGACGGGTAGGATACCTTGCTTATGTTTGTATCCTAAACCTTCCAGAGAATGGCCACTGACAATACCAACCCTGCTGGCGATGGGATGTCAACACCTGATCAAACCCCACCGCCTCAACCAAGTCCGGGTTTTACACCATTGAATGCACCTCGTGGGTTATTTGCCGCTTCAACGGTGGATCCATCATCTTCCCAGACGGAGATGCAACCCCCTGTGGTTACGCCCACTCCAGCTGCCCCACCGGTGCCTGTGGACCCCACTGACCTCATAGGTCTGCTAAGAGGAGTGTTAGAAGCCCAGAGAACTCAAGCTGAAGCTCATCGTGAGCAGACGGCCATTATGAGAGAAGCATGGAGAACGCCCATAGCGTGGCAATGGCTGCACTGGAAAGAGGAGAAGCAGCTCAACAGGAACCAAGGCCTGCCAAGGTAAACATAAATTTAAGAATTAATTTATGTAATAATAAGGCCATTTAATTAATGGAAATTATATTGCCAAGGTGGGCGATATTGAGAGCTTTAAGAAGCAGAACCCTCGACCCTTCAAGGGAACCGAGGGAATTGTCTATGCTGATGAATGGCTCGACAATATGGAGCGTCTCCTGAGCGTTGCTCGGCTTCCAGAAGACCTCAAGGCCGAAGCAGTGGGACTCCAACTACAGAATGTAGTAAGCACCTGGTATCGGAATGAACCCCGACTCCAGGATAGGCAAGTTGACTGGGACACCTTCAAGAGGTTGTTCCAGAGGAAGTTCTTCCCAACTTCAGAGTTGCGGGAGATGGAGCGACAATTCCAGAACTTGAAGCAGGGCAATATGACTGTTGGAGAGTATGCGACAGAATTCGGCCAGCTCAGCCGATTTGCCAAGAACATGGTAGCTGATCCTGCTGATCGTGCTGAACGATTCAAGTATGGACTTCGAGAGGAGATTCGCACTCATGTGATCTCTGGCGGAGCTAAGACTTATGAGAAAATTCTGGAGAGAGCCCAAGACATAGAGAAGAGTCAACCTGGCCGCTCGAAGAGAGATTTTCCTGGAACCAACAACTTCCAGGGAAATCAGAAGAAGCCCAACAACAACAACAACAACAGGCCTCAGCACCAACAGGCAAGGAACAATGATGTAGCACCCCAGAAGCAGATCCCTGTCTGTAGCTACTGCAAGAGGCCGGGTCATCAGGTGAACATCTGTCGGAAGAGGCTTGGACAATGTCTGATCTGTGGGTCTACCACCCACCAAGTGAAGGACTGTCCCTTAGCGGCCAACAGAGCTGGAGGAAATCAGCAGAAAGGACCTCTGCCCACTCAGCAGCAACAATTTGGGCAGCATCAGAGGACTGGGCGAGCTTTTGCCCTAACTGCAGAGGAACCAGAGCTGGAGCAGGAGCCTAATGCGGATGTCATATCAGGTTACATCTATGTACATTCTCATCCTGCATTAGCTTTATTCGACTCTGGTGCAACACACAGTTTCATAGCAACCAAGTTTATCTCTGCACACCACATAGTTACGGGCTTTAGCAAGAGAATATGTAGAGTTATGACTGGAGGAGGACCCTACCCATAACAGAGACCTGTAATTGCCCCATTACAATTTCTGAGCATAAGTTTGTAGCACCTTTGTTGGTGATGCCCTTGCCCAACTATGACATAGTCCTTGGAATGGACTGGTTGAGTAAGCAGCATGCGCTGATAGATTGTCACAGAGGATGTGTAATCTTCAGCCCACCTGGAGGGCCAGAGTTTGAAGTCTCTAGAGCTCCGGAGGTTATGGAGAGTATTGTCTACTCTATTACTGAAGAACCTGGACTACCTCATCCTATCATAGCGGAATTCATGGATGTTTTCCCTGATAGTCTTCCTGGGCTACCCCCAGATCGGGACATAGAATTCACTATTGATTTAGTCCCTGGCTCTCCCCCAATCTCTAAGGGATGTTATAGAGTCAACCCGAAGGAGGCCAAAGAGATGAAGGAGCAGATCAACGAACCGAAGGCTCTTGGATTCATTCTAGACGGAGCTTCACCCTGGGGAGCACCTGTTTTGTTTGTACCCAAGAAGGATGGAACGGTGCGGATGTGCATCGACTACCGGGCGCTGAACAATGTCACAATCAAGAACAAGTACTCTCTGCCCCGGATCGATGACTTATTTGACCAATTGAGTGGAGCCAAGGTGTTTTCCAAGATTGATCTCAGGTCTGGCTATCATCAGATCAAGGTCAGGAAGGAAGACATTCCCAAGACGGCATTCAACACCAAGTATGGGCAGTTTGAATTCTTGGTCATGCCGTTTGGTTTGACGAATGCTCCTGCGGTGTTCATGAACCTTATGAACAAGGTTTTCCATGAATACTTAGACCAGTTTGTCGTCGTCTTCATTGATGACATACTGATCTATTCAAAGACGAAGGAGGAACACGAAGAGCACCTCAGGAAAGTTCTAGAAACTTTGAGGAAGGAGAAGCTGTACGGTAAGCTATCCAAGTGTGAATTCTTTCTAGACAAAGTGGATTTTCTTGGCCATGTTGTCACAGGAGAAGGAATTTCTGTGGATCCTAAGAAGATAGCTGCTGTGGAGAAGTGGCCTACCCCAAACTCAGTTGCTGACATCAGAAGTTTCTTGGGCTTGGCGGGCTACTATCGGAAGTTCGTGAAGGATTTTGCTAGAATTGCTGAACCAATGACGAAGCTGACTCGGAAGAATAAGGAATTCATTTGGACGGAGGACTGCCAAGCAGCGTTCGAGGAGTTGAAGAAGAGGCTCACTACTGCACCAATCCTTGCGCTACCCGCAGGATCCGGTGGATTCACAATCTACAGTGACGCCTCGGGCAAAGGACTGGGTTGCGTTCTTCAACAACATGGAAAAGTGATTGCTTATGCATCTAGGCAATTACGGACTCATGAGAAGAACTATCCCACTCATGATCTGGAGCTTGCTGCAGTCATCTTTGCGTTGAAGCTTTGAAAGCATTATCTATATGGAGAGAGAGTGGAAATATACACAGATCATAAAAGTCTGAAGTATGTTTTCACTCAGAAAGAGTTGAACATGAGGCAAAGGCGATGGCTGGAGTTAATGAAGGACTTCGACATCGATTTGCAATACCACCCGGGTAAGGCTAATGTGGTCGCTGATGCACTTAGTCGTTACCCAGTGGTGATGTTCTTAACCAAGGACAGGCACTTGCTGGAGGACATCGAGAAGCTTGAACTGGAGATTGTACTACCTGGACGGAAGGAGCTGGATGCAGATTCTGTGTTGATGAAGTTGCAAGTGAGCTCGTACCTGATGGACAAGATCAAGGAGACGCAGTTTCAAGACGAGGCACTTTGCAAACTGAGAGATCAAGTGTTGGCAGGAACACTTGAGGGTTTCTCAATCGCCAGTGATGGAGCTCTGAAGAATGGTACGAGGCTTTGTGTACCGTCTGGCGAACTGAGGACCGAGTTGATGAAGGAAGCGCATCAGTCTCAATATTCCATACATCCTGGAGCCAATAAGATGTATCGGGATATGCGCACTATTGTCTGGTGGAGTGGAATGAAGAAAGATGTCACCAGGTATGTCGCTAGATGCTTGATCTGTCAACAAGTGAAGGCTAGTAGACAGAGACCTGCAGAACTTCTACAACCACTGGACATTCCAGAGTGGAAGTGGGAGCACATCACGATGGATTTCGTGTCAGGACTGCCTCGTTCCCAAGGAGGGAAGGATGCCATCTGGGTAATAGTGGACCGACTAACCAAGTCAGCTCACTTTATCCCCTTCAAAGTTGGTTTATCCACTGAGAAGTTGGCAGCATTGTACATGCGGCACATCTACCGGATTCATGGCGTACCGGTAAGCATTGTTTCTGACCGAGACACTCATTTTACCTCACATTTTTGGAAAAGCTTGCATGACAGCTTGGGGACTCAGTTGAAGTTCAGCATGGCTTATCATCCTCAGACTGATGGGCAATCTGAGAGGACTATTCAGACACTTGAAGATATGCTGCGAGCTTGTGTCTTGGAGTTTGGAGGATCGTGGGAAGACCATCTGCACTTGGTAGAGTTTTCTTACAATAACAGCTACCAAGCCAGTATTGGTATGACCCCATTCGAAGCTCTTTATGGACGTCGTTGCCGTACACCACTGGCATGGGATGACGTTGGTGAAAGAGTACTGCTGGGTCCAGAGATGGTGACTGACGCAGCAGAGAAGGTGAAGATAATCAGAGACAAGCTCAGAATTGCCCAGGATAGACAGAAGCATTGGGCAGACAGCAGTCGTCGACCAATGGCATTTGAAGAAGGAGATAAGGTCTTCGTGAAGATTTCTCCTACCCGAGGGACAATCAGATTTGGTAGAGCTGGGAAGCTGAGTCCTAGGTACATTGGCCCATTCGAAGTTCTGAGCCGGATTGGAGAAGTGGCGTATAGATTAGCTCTACCAGCTAATCTAGAAGGCGTGCATAACGTCTTCCATATTTCACAGCTCAGAGAGTATGTACCTGATGAGAACCACGTCTTGGACCATTCAGAGTTGGAGATCGGACCGAGCCTCACTATACCAGAGAAGCCAGTGGCAATCTTGGACCGAGGCGAGAAGAAGACCAGAACCACAGTGACTCCCATAGTTCGAGTGATGTGGAGGCATGATTCCCCAGACGAATCTACCTGGGAGCGAGAGGATGAGATGCGGGAGTAGTACCCGTACTTGTTTGAGACCTGAGGTAATTTTTCTCAATCTAACTCTTTAAATTTCGAGGACGAAATTTGTCAAGGAGGGAAGCTTGTGAAACCCTGTTTCAAAAGTTTTCTAATAATTAATGTTAAGAAATTTTTGATTAATAAAAATGTTTTCATGAAATTAGTTAATTTTAGAAATTTTGTTTAAAATTGATTTTTGTCTAAAAAGAGAATAATTTATTGGTTAAAAAAAATGTTTTTTTTAAAAATTAAATAAAGGATTTTTTTTATAACAATGGGTTAATACTAATATTTGGGCTCAAAGTTTTAGTTGGGTTTTTTTTTTTTAGTTGGGCTTAAAAACCCATAAATTGGAGATTAATATAGAAATGGACATTATTTTGGTATCATCAGTAAGTGTAGGTGCACCATTTATTTGGTATTTAATGTATTCTTCTCTTTCTTGTCCTAACCATGAGTTGGTTTCATTTAACCAACGATGGAGTCTCTTCTTCTCTCCAACGTATGCGACCGAGCATTCCGTAACCGTCGACATGGCCCTTCGAGTTCTCACTCCGGTAACCCCCATTTCTCCTCTCCTATATAAACTACCCTCATCCATCCTTCTCCATCACAAATTACTCCAAGTCTGTGCCCTAATTCCCAAATCCCGGCGAACCCGAGCCGAGCACCCCTACCGGAGCCCGCCGCTGTACAGGGCCGATCGACCCCAGGCCGGCGCCCCCTTTTCCGCCGCCGCTCCCTGGCCGGCGCCCGACCCTCCGACGACCCGCTGACCGCCGGTGTTTGCCCCGGTGGCCGCCCCTGTCCGACTCGAGCGCTTCGGTTCGCTGCTGGACGATTTCTCTTCGGGTTTCGTTTCCGAAACAGTGACGTTCCGTTTCGGGTTTCATTTCGGTTCCACGTTGATGTTTGGGTAACCTCTAATCCTATAATTTTCCTATATTATTCGTAGTCAATGATGAAATCTGGTCCTACAAATTCCTTCTGGAATTTGATTTCGGTAACGTAGAAACTACGTTACTATATCGATTTTTCCGAAATCTATGGGAAAATCATTTTTATCGCTGATTGTAAATTCTGGATTTTTTAGACAGAACATTAGTTCTATGTTTTGGAAATTCTAGGGATGTTCGAGAACCCTTTTCTAAAGTGTTCGGCATTCTTAGTTTTCCGAGAATTTGCGACATGATTCGGAATTTATATTTTTGATTTTGTGGTTTGATTCTAATGGTTCTAAAGGTTCTGTTAGTCTTAAGTTTATGGTTCTGTTGGTTATGGGACAATTGGTTAAAATTTGAGAATGGTTTTTTTATGGGATTAAGGTGCTGAGGGAATTTTCCAGTAACTTCGGAATTTCCGAAATGGGTTTCAGAAATTGCGTGAATGCTGGATTTAGCTGGAAAAAAATACTATTTCTGTGGTAAATAAAAAATTGGAGTTTTTGGAGTTATTTTGCAGGTTTTTACGGTGCATTCCCAGTTTTTGGGTTGACCAAAAATAGAGGAGATGCTGCTGAAAATTTTGCAAATTAATAGAAATGATTTTTAAATGATTTTTTGAAATAAAAATATAATATTTTTGGGCGACGACCTAACGGTCACTGGGCCCCAGCGAAATGCAAACGCACCGGTTCGACCGGACGTTGAGGCAGAGTAGCTAAACGAGAAGACTGGACCAGAGTCTGAGACTCACAATGTTTTTATAATTTAAATTAGAAATTGTAGTTTTATAGTTATTTAATTTTGAGGCTAACCATTTTTTGTCTTATTTAAATTCATGTAAATCGGGTTGTAAGGGCATAAGCCCAATTACTTATTCGTGCTGGAAGAATGTAATAATTAGATTTTATTTTATTATTTTCTGGATGTATTAGTATAATGCAAATGTTAGAATAACTATAGATAATAAATATATATATATATATATTAGTTGATTAATTAGTGATTTTTCTCACTTATTAAATAAATATTAATTTTATGTACAAAATGCAAGTTTTAATAATAAATTGCAATTTTTTCAAAAAGAAAAGTTTTACGTTGATGTTTTCTTGTAAATAGTAAACCAATTGATAATTGTAATAAAATTTATTAGGAAAGATAATAGAGATTGTAATTAAGCACACTTAGTTGGTTTGAAACAGTTTGATAAATATAGATGCTCCATTTGTAGGATTACGAAGGCGTAACTAGCATCTTTTCGGAACCACCATCGAAGTCCAGTTTTAATCAAGGCAAGTACGGTTGTGTTTAATTGCAGTTTAATTAATATTAGAATTTTGCTTGTTAAATACACAACTGTTATACGTACTCTCTCCTAGAGTAATATTGAATCATTGCATCGGGATAATGGGGAGTAGCGTAGTTATCTATGATCAAAGCCAAATAGTTAATGAATGTGCGAGCTTACCCCTCTTCACACGGGGTTAGGCCGGACCGTATCAATAGGATACAATTGAATCATCCTAAACCGGTCATAGATACTGCTTACTCAAATCACAATTATTTATAGTTGGAAATCATTGTTTCAAAATTATTTAATATTGCAAGTTTCTATTCATTATGCAAATTGTTATTTTTCATAATTGTACTTGCTCCTTTCCTGACTGGATCCCCCACACCCAATAGGTTCTGTTGATGACTCAGAGCTACTGATTAGTAGTTACTACGACCCGGAGCTGTACCCTGCTGTGCTCCCAGATGAGGTTCCCGGAGATGATGTTGATACTTCTGCTTAGATGGTGTTCTAGTTTATCTTTACTTAAAATAAATGTTATGTTAAAGTTGTGGTTTTATCAGAACTCTTTTGTAATGGACAAGTTTATATTATCGTTTAAATAGAAGTTGTGGAAAATGTTAATTCCAAATGATGTTGTTGATTACCTGCAATATGGATTACAGCTTACTGCCGCCGTCTCATCAACGGCGCAGGCTGGGCATGATCCGAGTCGACCCAAGAAATTGGGATCGGGTCGTGACACCACCACATCAGCCTCCACAGATTCTACCACCATTTCCACCATCATGTCCACCACACCAGCCTCCACAGTATCCACCATCATATCCACCACATCAGCCTCCACAGTATCCACCTCAGCAGCCTCCCCAATCTCCACCATCATATCCACCCCAGCAGCCTCCACTATCATATCCACCCTAGTATCCTCCGCAGTATCCGCCCCAATACCCTCCACACTACCCCCATCCATATCCTTCATATCCCCCGCAGTACGGACCACAGTTTATGCCTCATATGCCATACATGCTTCCGCAGCAGCCCATGCCTGAGGCTAGCGGGACTACTACCGATCAGATCCTCCAGAGCTTAGTACAGGCTCAGATGCAGCAGAGTGAGACTATTAGGAGGAGTTTGGAGACAGCACTGACCCGAGCACCCCAAGCCTCTGTGGGTACTATCGAGGGGTTCCGCAACATGAATCCTCCGCACTTCAAGGGCACTGAAGACGTCATTGGGATCACCAATTGGCTGGTTAAGACAGAAAATCTCCTGAAGGCTTCAGAGTTATCCACAGATCTATGGATGACGGCAGTGAAGTTACAGTTGGAAGGAAATGCTTATGATTGGTGGGCCGCAGAGGAAAGACGACTAGGACTTGATCAAACATGGGAGGAGTTCAAAGAGCTATTCAGTAAGAAGTATTTCTCTGACACTGCCAAGGACGTGCTTTATGACCAGTTCCTACACTTAGAGCAAGGAAGCATGATAGTTGATGAATACGATGCCGAGTTCAGTCGGTTGAGTCGTTTTGCTCCCGGATTAGTGTCAACGGAGTTGGAGAAGGCCAAGAGGTTTCATAGAGGCTTGAGCATAGAGCTGCAGAGATACACTAGTTCAGTGTCGCGAGTTTCACAGGCAGCCGTCTTGGCAGAGGCTAGGACTCAGGAGGCAATAAACAAAAAGGCACCAAGTCGACAATCAACAACCACAGTTGGACCAACTAAAGATACTCAAGTAGGACCAGTGAAGCGACCCCTAACACACCAACAACATCAACTGCAGAGGACAGGACCATATCAGGTGCAGGAGAAGGTTATATGCCATTATTGTGGCAAGATGGGTCATGTTCAGAGAGATTGTCGACGACGTCTAGGACATTGCTTAGCTTGTGGTTCTAGTCAGCATCATGCCAAAGATTGTCTACAGCGGAGAACTACTGTAACGCAACAGACGCCAAGACCAGCAGCAATTGAAAACCCAAGGGGCAACCAAAACATGGGTCAGGCGTTCAACTTGATAGCGACAAGACTACCAAACCAAGGAGCCATAGAGACAGGTATGACGTCTTAGTTAAATTTACAATCGCGTGACCATGATCATAGAATGACTTAGAAATTTTATGATATAAACCTTGTTAGAGATAGAAACATGAGGGTATCCTATATAGTTAGAAACCACACGAGTAACCCTTGTCAGCACCATAGATAGTTTCACTTCTTCGGTTCGTATGTCATCGTAGTGCCCTGCTAAAATGCAGAAGTGCGAGGACGACATTACACAACCGTATATCTCTTTTTGCACGAAAGTCGTAACACGATCTTCGCGTTCTATTCCTTCTCCATCTTGTTCTTCGTTTCCCTCAATCGTGCGTTATTCTCTAATTTCGAGGACGAAATTCTTATAAGTTGGGTAGGATGTAAAACCCCTGAATTTTTTTTGGAATTTTTTTATTTTATTAATTGCCTTAAATATGATTTTATGGAAATTTTTATATTTGTTGTTTTTAAATTATTAATCGATTTCATGTTTAGCATTTATTTATTTATTTATTTAATTAGCTTGCTTTTTAAAGGAACTAAAGTAAATATTGTTGTAAATAATAATAGTAGTATTAATGCTCTATTATTTTGTTATTACCAATATAACTATAATTATCAATTTTATTATTTATTTTTATATTTATCATTATTATCATTATAATAATCATTATTTTTATTGTTATAATTTGTTTATTTATCCCTTAGAAATAAAAACTTTTTGTACAATTATAAAGGTACAGTATTTACAAAGTCTAGAAATTTTGGTAATATTTGTGTATATTTTTATAGAATTTTGGGTACAATTTTTTTATACCTTTAAAATGATATATATATATATATATATATATATATATATATATATATATATATATATATATATATATATATATATATATATTGCTTTATCCTTATAAGTTTTTTTTTTAAAAAATAATAATAATAATAATAAGGGAAGGCCCGGCCCCACACCCAGCAGAGGGCGGGCCAGGCTGCCTTGTTAAAAGCTTTTGTAAAAAAAAAAAAAAAAAAAAAAAGAAAAAAAAAAGAATTGGATGAAGACTGTTCATCCTCATCCAGAACTGAGCTCGCGCGCGAGCTTACTCGATGGATAGAAATCCAAAATTTTTGAAACTCCCTCAAATCTATACGAAATCTTTTCAAAATTTTTTTGTGCAATCCTAGTATGATTCTCTACAGGATTACACTAAATCTGGGAGTATTTAAATTCAAACGGATTGAAATAAAATTTCTCAAATATATGTCTAAATAACCACCCGAGAGACTCCACCCCAACCCTCTCTCCTCGACTTCGAATCTCTGGAAGGCTCGTCGCCACCCCCTGACCCACGCACGCCTGCGCGTATCCCAGACGAACTTCTTGGACCGCCACCACCCTGCGAAGCCGCGAGATCGACCGCGAAAGCGGAGTAGCCCGACGAAGCCAAACGACAGCAGCTGCTGCCAGACCCCGACTTCGCGCCCAACTCCCACGACGCACGTTCCACAGTTTCACGTTCCGTCTTCTCAAGTATGAAGACAAACTATATGGATATATGTCTCTTCAAACGCTTTGATTTTAAACGATTTATACTGTCCCAGAAATCGAAGCCAAAACTGGCATTCGATTAGTCAAGAACCAAACAGATTTCGTAATTAAACCCTCCACTTTGGAAGGTAAGAACTCGCCAATCCAAGAACAGATTCTGAAACCTATCTAAAATATTTTTGTTGACAACATATAGGTCTTCTATTTCCTTTTTGTAGTTCTCAGTTTTATTGAGTGAGTTAAGAGATATCGAATTGTAAATTTCGCGAAAAACCTATAACTACTGCTTTCAAAAATCATAAAATCTCCCCGATACGACGTGCGTCCCGCCAAACCGGGCGACGTGGTCACGCACTATATGCATCGAAAGACGCGTATGAATGTTGCCGACGTGTGGGAACTGACGGAACTCAGTTTCGTCGCGTGTGCGCGACGAAATCAACGCGTATCCGTCAAGATACCCCGTATCGACGTTTTGCAAACTTGGCCCTAACTTTGTGCACATTCGTCAAATTGAGACGAAACTTGTGCCAACAGGTCCGAATCGAAATTCTGGTTATGCATGCCAAGTTTGGTCCGATTCTGAGAAGGTTGATCGGAACGCCAAAATTGGCGGGCCCGCGACCCGGTCCAACGGACGATTTTGTGCACGGCTCATCGGAATCCAAAATTGGACATACCGTTGAGTTCGTCTCCTCAAAATGAATCCGTAGACATGTAGTTTGACGACTTTAGAGACCATAGACTTTGGCACCCGTTTCGGTGCAAAGCGGGTCCAACGGCGGACATCGTTTTGATCCGAAATTACGATTTTGTCCCTGTTCCAGAATTGGACTTTTGGACAGACGTTTCCTAGGTATATCTTCTTTACCGAGAT
>JANAVB010007196.1:2055116-2065116 GCA_029216955.1 Iris pallida | reverse complement strand
TTGTGTGTTCCAGCCCTGCACCTGTATTGCTCTTCATAAGCTCACCTTCGTTTTCAATAAAATCATTTTTGATTTATATATATATATATATATATATATATATATATATATATATATATATATATATATATATATATATATATATATATATATATATATATATATCCAACACTACCACTACCACCACACACTACCAAATCCTCAACACACACACACACCACTCACTAATACATAACAATATAAAAATAGATTAAAATTACTACACAAACATT
This sequence comes from Iris pallida, assembly GCA_029216955.1. NCBI lineage: Eukaryota > Viridiplantae > Streptophyta > Magnoliopsida > Asparagales > Iridaceae > Iris > Iris pallida. The sequence continues at coordinate 2,064,844 of JANAVB010007196.1, read as the reverse complement.
TACCCAAACACAAGGGGGCTCCTAATTAGGAATCTACCAATAGGACACTCGCCTACAAGTCAACTTTCTCCATAGGACTCCAAATGGTCCCAACTTAAATCGAAATGGTTGCTCTATCAAGAGGGTGGATCTTACGGATTCAAAACTCATTAAACTTCATGGAAAATTGGTTTAGAGGATAGAAATTTACCTATTAGGAGTGAATCCAAATGAAACTCTCTCCGACACAAAGATCCTTGTAGAAAGGACACTTTCACGTTGCACTTTTCTCCCAAACTTTGGTAGCACCCTCCCTTGAAGATGTAGAGAGGATTGATGGAAGAAATTATGGAGAAATAAGATGATTTGAAGATCAAATCAAAGGAAACTCTCCAATTTGGGGAAGAACACCAAAATAGGAGAAATGAGGCTATATGTGTTGAAAAGTTGTGAATGAACACAAGGATGGGGTGGCCGGCCATGAATGTAGGGTTAGGACTAAGGAGAAAAGTCCAAGGTACCCCTAATAAGTCGTTCTTTGATAAACAAGTCAAGTGCAAAAGGTTGGGGGCAAAAAGGTTAAGTTTAAGTCACTAAACTAACCATTCCAATCAAGTGGGATTTGTCTAAAAGCACTAGACTAAATTAGTAGGATTTATGGGCCATGTCTAACTTAAGTTTGGGTCCCATTTAAAGTCTAAGCTATCCGGGTCCCCGATACAAGTCGGAATGAGATGAAATTCGAACCTGACTTAAATAATCCTCAAATAACATTATAAATAAATAAAAATTCCAAAATATCCAAAAATGCAAATGACCATTTTATCCCTATTTTTGAAAAGTGGGAGTGACACCTTTCATCTGCGACAACTACAATGCCAATCAAGAAGATTCACCAGGTGTGAGAAAGTATCTGCCATCACCTCAAACTCGAAATCACCAAACCGATATACCTTATAAGACATGCCATCATCTGTAAGCTACTTCAGCATATTCTCGGCGTATGGAGTCAATTTGCTATTTAAATCAATTGCATCCTTGTGGCGGTCCAAAATCATCTTCATCATCTTCACTCGGATAACGTTTACAAGTGCTGAAATAGGCATTTTCTTCTCAGTCTTTTATCCATGCATTGAATGACTCCGCACAACTAGAAGCAACCTCGCCGTATCTATATCCAGGAAAGAATGCATTTGACCAATGTTCAGGTTTTTGTTTATCCATCCAATTCACAACATGACCACAATTTTGATCACATATCTTCTTAACTGCTTGTTTATAACCACCTTTGTACAGGAAAGAAAGAAATTAATTAAGAAGGAAGTCAAGACACAAGCACATGAAAAAGGGACCATTGATCCGTTCCAAACTAACGGAGAATGCATATTCTTCTTGTTAAGGAACACGGAGAATGCCATTCTCCGTGAGACTTAAACGAAGAATAGTCATTCTCTGTGTTAAAATAACAGAGAATGCACATAAAAGCTCCATATATATGTCTAACTTATACACCTGGCGTTAGAGCATATACTGCTTGCCTCCAAGCTTCAAGTACATGCGGATACGTGCTTTCATTTCCTTTCTCCTTCAGCGGTATGTTATTCTTCATGTGATAACAGCAATAGCTATGGTAAGCAGTAGGGAACACTTTAGAATCTTCAGAAACTAAACCGGTGCCTTCATCCGAAAGAAAAACGATACGGCTACTACATCAAACAACATTCTTGAGATTTTTAAGGAGCCATTCCCAATTGTCGCCATCTTCGCCCGAGACTATATCGTAGGCAAGAGTGTAGAACTGTTGGTCACCATTCTTCGCTGTAGCAGACATCAAATATCCTCTAAACCTCCCTGTAAGGAAAGTCGCATCCAAATATAGCATCGGGCGACAATATTGAAAACCTTCGATGCAAGCCCCATATGAAAGAAAAAGCCACTGAAACCTCATTGACGTATCATCTTTCTGAAAGTCAATAACAGAACCAATATTGGTTTCCTTTACCTTATCGACATACCAACACAAGTCGGTGTAAGCTCTAACATCATCTCCGTACATTTCTTGGTGCACCAGCCTAATGTCGTGGTATGCCTGCCCGTAGGTAAGAGATAAACCGTAGTCAACCTTGAATTCATCGACAACTGATTTTGCCGACTTTTTAGGATCCATCCGAATAATGTCACTAACCAAACTTTTCACAAACTTTGCTGGAATAACTAGATTACCTTTATCCATATAGCCAGCTCCACAATTGTGTTCTCCCACATACCTCTTCACCTCAAAAATTTAATTATCTTTCAAAATAGATATAGCATGGATGCTCCATAAACAAGCATGGGTCTTATAATTCTTGCAGCAAACGGTGTACCTCTCCGGCTCAGATTTTAAAATATGGAATGGATGAAGAGATTCAAAACATACCTTCCTAACAGCGTACCTAACTTCTTCAATACCATTTAGAAAGATCTGACCAACGCCGGTAATTGATCCAGGCTACATATCCGATTTTCTCTTCTTTACTGTCTCAATTGAGCCCTTATAAAATTCTAACTCGTTTATCCTTTACAGTAGGAGAACATCTACAACAAAAACTAACAGAGGAAGACGAAGGTCCATGGGAGTGCTTTGACAAGGAAAAGTCGATAAAGAACATGAGAGTATACTTGCTCCACAAATAGATCAAGCTCACGTCATGGGTACCATAGAAACCCCCAACCAATGACCGAAGCCAAAAATTACTGTCAACGTACAGTTCAGTCCTATCGGAATGCAAAAACTTCAAACGAAAGAAAAGTAGATCCAAAGAAGTCCATCGATCTTATACTTGATACTTTAAAAATTCCACGTACTTTCATTGTGACATGACAGAAAACTATGTCTTCCTTGAAACAAAGATTAACTAAACACTTGAATCCATTCCCCCTCATGATAACACAAAACAGAAGAGATCCACAAACAGGACAACACATTTCTGATCATTCTTCGTCTAAAACTAACGAAGAATGATTATTATCCGTCTAAAACTAACTGAGAAGCCATTCTCCGTGTTAAATTACACGGAGCATAGTCATTCTAGTGTTTTAACGCATGAGACTGACCATCTTCTCCGTTTATTTAAAACAGAGAATGTCATTCACCGTATTACATTACAAGAGAAGTTCATTCTCCGTGTTAATTATACGGAGAATGGCATTTCTAATGTTAAACACATGAGAATGTCATTCTTCGTATAATTCACCCGGAGAATGCCATTCTTCGTTTATATTAAACGAGAATGATATTCCAGTGTTAAACATATGAGAATGATCATTCTCGTCTAAATTAATATGGACAATATCATTCTCCGTTTTCTACTAAACAGAGAATGACATTCCCCGTGTTAAATGCATGAGAATGATCATTCTCCGTCTAAAACTCACGGAGATGATCATTTTCAAGAAATTGGCCATTCTTCGTCCAGAACTAACGGAGAATGAGCATTCTCTGTCTAAATATGATGGAGAATGCTCTTTCTCTGTGACAAGTGAACGGATGATGACAATTCCAGTCATATTAGCACGACGAATATCATTCGCCTTCATATTCTCACAAAAGAACGAGATTAAATATCTCTCTAATCGTTTATCAGTTATAATCTTTATAACAAATTTAAATTCAACAAAAAATTTGAGATATGCAAAGATGATGAATAAATTTTTACATATCTGAATTCTCACCTTATTTAAGATCTATAAAAAGATAAGAAGAAGATCTTCTCTCCATAATTGACCTAATCGTCGGAAAACTTCAAATCTCTCCACGATGATGATGATGATGATGATGATGATGATGATGATGATGATGATGAACGATGATCAAAGTTCGACTGAAGAAGATCACAGTGAACTACGAACGATCTTTACGATCTCTGCTGAAGATGAGAGCAATAGAATTCAGATCTCTCGTGAAGAAGAAGAAGACAAAAATCACAATCCAGATCTGACTTTTTAATTCAAAATCATATATATATATGACCAAATTTGCACGAAGGGGTATTTTTGGTACTATAAAAATGTTAATTCTGTAAATATATAGCATCTAAAGGGAATCTTTGAATATTTGACGTGGAATTATATAATTATGGCATTTCATAAAACCCATCCTGCGGGTGGGGTTTTCATACAACTCAACCCCAAAATTGGGTTTCTCAACATTTTTTAGTTATTTTATTTACTTATTAACCTAAATCTTAAGATGATCATAAATTTTTTTATTAATTGTGGAAGTCAATATTAATATACTAAAACTTTAGGGTGATGAATGAGGTTTGAGCATTTTGTCATTGTTTTATTCTAACAAAGCTATGCAGGTCAAAGATTTATTTTGGATGGAGGGGTGGATTCAAGATTCTTACAAGTACACTATTTTTTTATTGTATTGTTTGCATTAATTGACTTTAATAACTTTTTTAATTTATGAAATATGCATCCATAATTATTTAGTCCGTGTGACAAATATATACATATATATATATATATATCTATATATAATATATATATATTATATATGACAAATGACCTCTAGTCTAGTGGTTAAGAGAGATGTATGCGGTCCGAGTGGTTAGAAAATCGATTCCCGGTGGAGCGTTCGCCATTATTACCTTCTTTCAAATAAATAATAATAAATAATATATGTGTGTGGAGTGATCTATTAGTTATTTACCATGCTTGTTAGGTAAATTTGAATATCTAAACTACTATTAGTAGAAAAGGCAATTGTCATAGGAAATGGAAATGGAGATGTATATATGAATTAAAATAATTAATCTAATATAATATTTGACTAAAATTGATATAAATTGATATTATTAGAAGAATAGTAAATTGTATATCGTGTTGTTTTATATAGATATATATATATATATATATCTATATTATAATTATATACACACACACACACCACACACACACACACACACACACACACCACACAATACAATCCATCTCTATTTACCATCGTTGTCCACTGAATTTGATAACATATAACTGAGCACATTTTCGTAAGTTGAAACTGATAATATCTTTCAAGATCTTCAAAATATGAAACCTCATAGGGGGTTTTTAAATAATTATTGTTGGTTATGATGTAATGCAATTTTTATAATATGTTTTGTCATCAACTATCTTGTGACTAATTTATATTTTTTTCTTCTATTTTTCTAATTTTTTTCACTAAATTTGTTATAGTTTCTTTTGACCCTGCTATACTACTATATATATATATATATATATATATATATATATATATTATATATATATATATATATATATATATACTCCTCTCTCTCTCTCTCTCTCTCTCTCTCTCTATATATATATATATATATATATATATAATATATATTATATATATTATATATATATATATTTGAAGCAATGGGTAATTGTGGCGTACCGCCTCCACTGGGATCGAACTCCGACCAGCTTGGGCCGCATGCATCTCTCTTAACCACTAGGCTAGAGATCATTTACGCATTATATATATATTATATATATATATAGATATATATATTATATATATTATAGATCTATAATATTATATATATATATATATATAATATAATATATCGAATATATATATATATATATATATATAATCGAATATCCGAGGGCATGTGTTAAGCTTCTAATGTGATAACTCAAACATTGATTTTGATGTAATTGGGAAGAGAGTAGTTTGAGTCTCTACCTGAAGGTGGTAGAGTTTAACATTATATATTGGAATGTAATTACCTTTTTCCAATATATATAATATATATATATAAATATATTCTATTATATATATATATATATATATATATATATATATAATATACTATATATATATATCATTGGATGTGCTAATTTGTATACATATTTAAATGTAAGAATTATCAATTTTGTTAGAAATCAAGACAATTTAATTTTAAGGGTTACTGCTTGTATTTATTTACTCCCTTAGATCATTTTCAAGGGATTACCTAGGTGACCATCGGTTACCTAGTTTAGGTAGAATAAAAAAAGGACTCCAAGGGATACTTGTATTAGATGTGTGTTTGTTATGTATTTTCTATATCCTAAGTGTCCCCTAACTTATTGTCACTCTCCATTCTCGATGTTTGTATTAGACGTGTGTTGTATTATGTATTTTCTATATTCTGTATCTATACTATATCTGGATGTGTTTTCTTGTACCTGTATCCACTAATGGTATCCTATATTTCTTGAAGTGTATCTTATTATTGGATTTCTTTGGATATTCTCGCACCTGACATGACATGGAGTAGTATCTCGTATCGGAGTATATTCATCCATTTTCTTATTTGGTTGTAGGTGTGGTACCTGCTTCAATGATGGAATACTTGTCTATGTTGTAGCACAATTTTACTTATTTAGAGCCTGCCCAATAATAGATTAATTGACTTATGCAACCATATTTTTGGTTATTGATTTTATAATAAGATAATTATATACCGGACTATCCTACTCTATAGAATACTATTGACATTGCATAGATCCGTACTAGAACTCATGTAAGACAACGTACCAAATTTTCTCTAAAATCATTTTTGGGTATCAGACCAAAATGCCGGCGGAACACCATGATACATGATCGGTATACATCTGGTTGCAACTTATCCAGTCAGCCATGCTGATTTGACCTGACCTTTCGTCCAATTGATATTTTCGTTTTCATTGGACGACCTTGATCAATCCAAAGGCTATGATCGTCGAGATGGCAGCCATCTAAGGCTCCCTTCTCTTCCCACTTCTATTTAATCCCCACTTTTTCTCTCTTCTCCTCTTTTCCCACTATTCTTCATTTCTCTTCATTTTTCTTCCCTCAAGCTTGACCATCACCTAGGAGCCAATCTTGAGACTAAAGGAGTTTTCTAAATCCCCTTGGAGGAGTAGGAGTAAGAGACTATGATTGGATATCTAAACCCAAGGTAAATGCATCTTGCTTGAGAGACTAAACTTGTGTATTCTTAGGATTTTCATATTTCTTCTTTGGTACATGTTTTGATCTATTTTAAAATATGCCATTAGCTGTGTTTTTCACTCTCTTTAATTGTATTTAGGTTTTGTGGATTTTGGCTTTTTGAATGAGGTTATAGAGTAGATCTAGGGTTTTATTTGGAATAATGGTAAATTATTGGAGGAATTGAGATTTACTTGGAGTTTTCATGATAAACTAGTTGAGGATGATATATTGGTGCACTGCCAGCATTAGATCTTATTAGGGTAGCCTTACATGAGTTGGGACCCCAAAAAGTCATTTTATGGGTTTACTTTCCAGGTACAGTGCAGCCAGTACATCAACGTGTACCATTTCTACTACAAAAGAGTGCTAGAAATCGACGGTATACCATCGGTGTATATGTGTGTATTGGCGGTATTCCATATGGACCACATGAAAACATGCTAGAATTTTTTGGTATACTTTCGGTATTACCACTGGGTGAACCAAAGTTGAGTATGGCTAGTTTACAGGCCATTTGACTCTCATAACTTCTCCTACGATGTGTAGTGACCCTATATTATTGCATTACAGGGTAACCAAATATTACATAACAAGTCGTAAGACTGATTGGTCGACTGCTTAAACCTATTCTATTTGATTTGTTCCATTTGTTAGTAGTAGTCTAGGGACATGGACTGTCGTGATATGGTATTTCAATCATTGTCCTTGTTTGGTTGTGAGATTTGGCTATTGTGTTACTATAGGCTATGGACCGAAGCGACTACATGTGCCTATTTCTTGATCATAAATTAGGATGCTCTATTTCGTGATACCACACCTCTTATCTTTGTTTGGTGTGGAGATGTCGTATTTCCTCGATGATGGTATGCATCCATAAGCTATGGCCCATGTTATATATTTGCCTATTTTTGAATTTTTGTTTTCGTTACTCGTGCTTCCTTGTGTACTTGATACTTGAGGTCTGCCCATTGATTTAGTTTGGCCAGATCTACAGCCAAATCCCGAGGATCATGCATATTGGCGTGCACCAGGAGGATGTTTGCCGATGTGATTAAGTGGGTTTCTTCTTAACCACTCGTATATCTTTTGTATCTTTCGGTCGTTCTGATATATATATATATATTTTATATATATATATATATAATATATATATATATATATATATATATATTCCCTTTAAATGATATATTTATTCATACTGCAGCTGACTATGATCATGTATCTTTGACATTATGCTAGCTCTTAATTTTGTATTGTTAACTTCATGATCATTTGATAGAGTGTCGAAACGTCTTACCGCTTTATCTAATATGATCTATATTTTATGTTATTTGTATTGGCTGATTGAGACATGATTATATCTAGAGACCATATGCACCCCTTGTCTAGTGAAAATTGTGACCATATTACGGACAACTGGTATCTTTGTAGTACATAACTGGCAGTGTCATATCACCGTTCTCTGTATTCTGATACTAGGTCAAGACACTTAGGGATTACCTAAGTGAGATCATCTCCAAGGGTGTACCTAATGAGGCCTTTACCTAAGTTAGGTAAAAATTCACACAAAACTTGCTTCAATGATCTAGCTAATTCTTACCGAAGCTAGGGATTGCTTTTAAGTTGGTTAGAGATTTAATTGAAGGATAATTCTTTGGATATTCGACTTTTATTTATCTTCTTTTGACTTTTTGAGTGTATAAAAGCTTGTAAGTTTAGAAATTATTTATGATGAATTAAAGATAAATTAAGAATTCGACTCTTGAGTTTGTATGTTGTAATGCCAAAACTTTATAGTGGATCTACCTTCTCTTCTTTTCTGCCTCTGATGTTAATGTCGAATTCGGTCTCGAATATAGACCCAATGCAACCCGCACCACCATTCAAAATTGAGTATACAAGTCAACTATTATCTTCTTGTATTTCTAGTGTAATTTTAATAAATAATTATTGATTGTTCAGGGATCCTAGAGCTTTTGCACCCATTTTTTTTTCTAAAATGCCAAAATTTGATACTAATCACATTTTCTCTGGTCCTTCATCCTGCGTCAAATCTTAAATTAAAATATTTTTATACGTAGTTAAACCAATAGAGTAATTAAAGTTTATAATAATAAAAATATGGATTATAAAGATTAAACACTACTTCAAAATTATCGATCTTTATGATTCTGAAAATGAATAACTTTGTACTAGATTTGAACCTAGATTAACATTTACATTTGACAACCATGGTGTTAGGAAATATGCTAGTATTTTTTTTTTTTTTTTTTTTTTTTTTTGCAATGTTACCAGTATTGTTAAACAAGTAGATTTCACAATGATCTCAGACATATCCTTAGAGTATCCATTAGTTGAACATAGTAAACTATCATGATGAGGCATAATAATTACCTTTGTCGTTGAAGTTTAAACCAGAAATAAGTTTCACCTTTAGGGGGTGTTTGGTATAGGAGAAATTTTTTAATTGCTAAAACCTTTTAGGGAAACCTATTCCATGTTTCTTTAGCTTGTAAAAATTTATTTCCAAAAATTACGAATATGCGGTAAAAATTTACCCAATAATAGGAATCCTATCCCATAGAAATAGGTGGTACCGATATAATTTTTTTCATGAACAATTTTTTTTTGCTATTTTTTCTTTCTAATACTCTTTTTAAATGTTTTCATTTTTGCTTTATTTATCCTTTTCCATTTTTAATGTTTTTTTTTGTTTAATTTTTCATTTTTTTTTATGATTTTTATATAT